>JAUMHN010012806.1:0-30592 GCA_032360265.1 Heliamphora ciliata | reverse complement strand
TGCCTCCCTGCATCAATACACAGCCCAAACCGTCAAGTGACGCGTCACAGTACACTGTATACCCCAGACCTCACTCTGGAATAATCAACACTAGCGGACTGGTCAATCTCCTCTTCAGCTCCGGGAAAGCTGACTCACAGGAATTACTCCACAAAAAACTGACTCCCTTCCGCGTTAGACGCGTCATCGGTGCTGCAAGCCTAGAGAATTCCTTCACAAACCACCAATAATAACCCGCTAGACCAAGACAACTGCAGATCTCAAAAATATTTTTTGGTCGCTGCCAATCTGTCACTGCATCAGTCTTTGTCGAGTCCACTGATACCCCATCCTTCGACACCACGTGCCCAAGGAATCTCATCTCTCACATCCAAAACTCGAACTTCTCGAACTTCGCGTACAAGTGATGTTCTCTCAGAAGCTACAAGATGACGTGCAGATGCTCCTAGTGCATCTCTCTCGTGGGCAAATAAACCAGAATGTCGTCCACGAACACGACCACAAAGCTGTCCAGGTAGGAGTGGAAGATACGGTTCATCAGATCCATAAATGTAGCAGGGGCGTTCGTCAGACCAAACGGCATAACCTGAAACTCGTAGTGACCATAGTGAGTTCGAAAGGCGGTCTTTGCTATGTCCTCATCCCTAATCCGCAGTTGATGATACCCTGACCTCAAGTCAATCTTCGAAAAGCAGCGGGATCGCCTCAACTGATCAAACAGGTCATCAATCCTAGGCATAGGATACTTATTCTTCACCGTCACCTGGTTCAGCTTATTGTAGTCTATACATAGTCTCAACAACCCATCCTTCTTCTTCACGAACAAAACTGGTGCTCTCCACGGTGACGTACTCGGCCGTACAAACTCTTTATTCAGTAACTCCTGTAACTGCACCTTGAGTTCTCGCAACTCAACAGGTGCAAAGCGATATGATGGCATAGAGATAGGAGCCGCTCCTGGAATAAGAACAATAGAGAACTCCACATCACGACATTGCAACTCAAACAGATCGTCAGGAAAGACGTCCGGATAGTCACACACCACATGGGGTAACTTCTCTCGAACCTCATCTGGCACATCCAATCTGAGAGCAGAAAAGAGAGAACCCAAGTTCCCTCTAACTCGCGCGGCACCTGGTACAGAAACCAAGCCCTCATCCCGATCACCCACAAAGTAGAAACAGTCACCCTCCGGTGTACAGATCGACACTCTTTGTCGCTCACAATCTATATAGGCTTGGTAGGTCGTCAGCCAGTCCATCCCTAGGATGACGTCAAACGTGGTCATGTCTAGAATGATAAAATCAAACTCTAAACAACGACTGGCGACCTCCAACACGCAGGATCTACAAACAAGGCTCAGTGTCACACTCCCACTAACTGGGGTCTCAACACACAAGGTACTACCCAACCAGTCCTTTTCCAACCCCATTGCTGACACAAATGCAAAGGATATAAACGAATGTGATGCTCCCGTGTCTATAAGAATACTGGCTCGTGACCTAAAGACTAGAAGAGTACCTTTGATCATGGCTAGAGTAACTGCCACATCAGACGTGATTGGTGCTTTGGAAGCACTATGATCTGCAAGAACATAAGCCCTGGCCTGCAATGGTCTGGTCTTCCCACCATTACCCTGAGTCGATGACTGCCTCACTGACTGAGATGAAGCACCTCCTTCCGTAAACCTAGATGTCTGAGCCCTAGGCTACTACGGAGCCTGTCGCCTCTGTACAGATGAAGCAACCGACGCTCCTATCGTGTCCTGGACATTCCCCTCTCTCGGACACTGTCTGTGAAAGTGCCCGGACTGACCACACCCAAAACAGATAGGTGGGTCTCTCGTCTGTGACTAGACGGGTGCTGAACTCTGAGCATGGCCCTTCTGCGGGCACTCAACTGAATGGTACCCCGACTGTCCGCATCTATAACAAATCAACCCTCTCTACTCTGGCCTTCCTACCGAAGCCACTGAAGGTGTAGGTGTAGACGACTGCGGCTAATAAGATCCTGCAAAATGAGAACTAGGTCCAGATGACCTATGGCGCTTGTTCCTACGCCCCTGAGACTATGTATCTCCTCTGCCTTGCTGATTCCTGCTCTCTCTAATCCTGCGGCTGTCTGCCAACGAGTTCTCTACCTGGATAGCCGCTTCTACCAGCTTGATGTACACCTCCACATTCAGAGCCGTAACCCTATCCTCGATAGCAGGTCGAAGTCCCCTCTCAAACCTCTGAGTACGCAACTCCTCTGTCGAGACCTTCCCTGGTGCAAATCGCGACAGATTCGCGAGCTTGGCCTCATACTAGACCACAGACAGATTCCCCTGAACAAGGGAGAGGAACTCCTGTCGATAAGTATCTCTCGAAGATCTCGGGAAATACTTCTCCAAGAAGACTCTCGTAAAAGCCACCCACGTCTCATTCACAGTGGTCTTGGCAAACTTCCACCACTCTCTAGCATCTTCCCGCAGTTGGAACACTGCAAATTTTACCCGCAAAGCATCCTCCTCGAAATCCAGAGTATCAAAGATCGATGTGGTCACTTCCAACCACTCAGTTGCAACTTTGGGGTCCGGTTCCCCAGCAAAGGTTGGAGGATCCAACCGTCGAAACTCTCTCATAGCCACAGAAGTCCTTGGCTCAGGAACCCGCACACTAGCCCTGTCGCTTCTGCCATAACTCGTATAGTGGAAAGTATCTCCTGGACAACGTCAGCACCGCCCACTTGTTCCTGTGGAGCATGAACGTCTCCCTCCTCTGGAACCTAAACATAAGCATGACCTCGGCCATGGCCTCGGCCATGACCCTGTCCCCGCGCTCCCTACGTAGACATAATTCTATAGAAAGCAATATAAACAAGATAATCTTTCCTATAGCATGTTACTACGTAACAGGAACACATAATCA
Organism: Heliamphora ciliata; assembly: GCA_032360265.1. NCBI lineage: Eukaryota > Viridiplantae > Streptophyta > Magnoliopsida > Ericales > Sarraceniaceae > Heliamphora > Heliamphora ciliata. The sequence goes on along the minus strand of JAUMHN010012806.1, from coordinate 27,683 downwards.
TGTTATCACATAGTCACATAAGATCGTGTTAACACGTCTCACATACCGAGGAGAACTAACAAGACAGACTCGTCTATTTGGATAACCTATTCAGATTTTCTGGTAGAAATCACATCGGCCAAACACACTTCTAACTTGGCTTCCAAATATGTTTAACCAAACACTCGAAGGCAAGACTTATCAATCATGAGATTCCACCTCCATACCCACATATACACAATTATCATACTCAGAAAGCTATGAACATGTTATAAACCAACGTTTTAATACATGCAAGCAAGCACACACAATCAACCTCACCAGGTGATAAATCCCTTTTTCCATGGCTCTTAGGTATTCGAACCCAGAGCTCTGATACCAAGTTGTCACGCCCCATATCCTAGGGTCACGTGAAAATCCACCGAACACCAATTCTTACAAAAAAAATAGGTTTTCATACATTCAAATCCACCTGTTGAAATCACAAGAAAACTCAGTATGCATCTCTCATAAACAGTAAACATCCTGTATAACTTGCATAAGTATATCGCCTTATGGCATACAAAACTGCCTTAAGGAATAGGCATACCAACAAGAAGGAAAACTATGAAAGTCTTCCGCCACCGCGGGCATCACCAGAGCTACTCAAGGTCCTCATCTAAAGCATCATCTGAAAATAGTTTTACAGAAATAATCATACCCATGAGCCGAAACCCAATAGAAACAGACAATAAAGCTGTAAAGTAAAAAATATTCAATCACGTAGAGTGGAAGCTAACTCAACCACAAAATCCCAAATTTTTCACAAACCTCTAAAAATAGTTTTCCCTTCACAACTAAGTATTTAATCAATGCAAAACACATTTTACAGCTGAAGGAAAATAGTAACCAAAACATCGTTCCCTCACGGAATGTACCATCGTGGAAAAGAAGAAAGAGATCCTATGTACCGACTCTGTCGCACAGACAAAGGAAGCAACTATAGACTCCTGTCCATTACCCTAGTCCTGAACCACTTAAGGCCTGCTAGGTAATGAAAAATTCTATACGGGGCACCATAACGTAACCACTCAATTTACGGGCGACAACCTGAGGGAACTGAGCACCCAACTGTCTCAATTTACGAGGACTAACCTGAAGGACATGAGTACCTACGCTGCACACGTTTCCAGAATTATATCAAGGGCAACTCGTGCCAAATACACGTCATCTTCAAAATGTTTTTCTCCGTTTTTCATAAAACGTTTCAAAACCTGAGACTCAACCCCGAAGGCGAGCTCCAAACCTCCAAAACACCAAGTGCTGAGATTTTTCACAAAACCACCATTTTTTAACAAAATCCACCGTTTTCAAGAAAACCCTTTGAAAACCATGCTACCACGCGTCATACAGTACTATAAGCCAAGAAAACCTAACAACATGCTTTTTAATAGAAAAACAAGGCTCAAACAGAAAATATGACATTTGATGCATTTTTTACCCGGTAAAAATACATATAATTACATATAACACCCTCATAACAATAGTAGGTCTAGAACCTACCTCGCTGGGTCAAAACCCGATGCCTTAAAAATCGGACCTCGTCGGAACGAGAATCTAACCGGATGAGCGCGAAGCTAGCAGCGTGAATAGCAGGGATCCACAAGCTGATCGTAAAAAACTAGGCTCGGGCCGGTCAGATATGTAGAGAGAAGGCAGAGAGAATGAGAAAAAGAAAGCTTTTCCAAACATTCCAGCCTCAGGATACTTATAAGCTTGCTAAAAAGGCAGTTCATTCGACTGAAGAGGTCATTTCAGTCGACCGAAGCTCCTCAAAAAACGTTTACTGCCTCGGTTCAGTCGATCGAACCCTTGAGTTCAGTCGATCGAACTCAAGAAAAATGGTTCAGTCGACTGGACCAATCCCCCCAGTCGACCGAACTCAAGGTTCTCAATGTACTAATTTTCAGTTCAGTCGACCGAACTCACCAGTTCAGTCGATCGAACAACCTGCTATTTTGGTCTCGAGTTTTGTGTTCTAAGGCCAACCAAACAAGCCTAAACAAGGTCCGAGAAAACATAAAACACTTCTATACATGCTGTTCTATAACTCCAAAACATAAACCATGCATTGATGATATATAACATGAAGGAAAAACACGTCATCATTTATATATATAAAAATTAAAACGGTACAGGGTCTCAAATTTCTCCCCCTTAAGGAATTTTGCCCCCAAAATTCTCTACAAGGTCACGAGGTAAACAGGTCTGGGTATCTAGCACGCATCCCAGACTCAAGCTCCCAAGTCACTTCCTCAACCCCGTGATGAAGTTACTGAACTTTGACATACGCAATCGTTCTCCCTCGCAACACCTGTTCCTTTGTATCCAGAATCTTCACAGGACGCTCCTCATACTTCACATTCTCATCAACTCGCAATTCAGTCCAATCCAATACATGAGACGGATCCGTCTCACACCTCTGAAGCATAAAACGTGAAAGGCGTTGTGCACAGATGCTAATTGAGGTGGCAAGGCCAAATGGTACGCTACCACCCCAATCCTATCTAGGATCTCGAAGGGTCTAATAAAACGTGGTGATAGCTTTTCGGGATGACCAAATCTCATCAACCCTCTACGTGGCAAGACCTTCAAAAACACGTGATACCCCACTGCAAACTCTAACGGTCTCCTCCTCCGATCCGCATAACTTTTTTGGTGGTACAGAGATGTCACCAGATGCTGACGAATCACTGCAATCTGCTCCGTCGTCTCCCGTACTAAGTTGGGTCCCAAAATAGTGGCCTCACCCACCTCTGTCCAACAAATAGGTGACCTACACGGTCTACCATATAGGGCCTTATACGGTGCCATTCCAATACTGAACTGGTAATTGTTGTTGTATGCAAACTCTGCCAATGACAGATGATCCTCCCACGAACCCCGAAAATCAAGCACGCAAGCTCTCAACATGTCCTCTAAAATCTGAATGGTCCTCTCAGACTGACTGTTGGTCTGAGGATGAAAAGCTGTACTAAAAGTCAAGCTCGTCCCCAAAGCCATCTGAAGACTCTGCCAAAAGTGCGATGTAAAGCGCGGGTCTCGATCCGAAACAATAGCCACAAGTACTCCGTGTAGTCGGACTATCTCTCGAATGTACAATCTACTCAATCGGTCTACTGGGTCTCTCACTCGAATAGGGAGGAAGTGCGCAGACTTCGTCAACCTATCCACTATAATCCAAATAGCATCGTGTCCATTCGGCGCAATTATTGAGTTCAACTTTATACATTTTTAATAAATTCTAGAAAAATCATCTCTTATCAAATTTTATGTCCAGAGTTAGGTTTTTGTGTTACACACCAGGTTTAGACGGGTATGTTTTGAGATATTGAATTTCTCCCAAAATCGTGCAGTTTCTATTACGTTTTGTTGTAGAGGCTATAACCCCCTTTTAAAGGTTTGTAATGAGAATGATTTCCTTTTAAAAGTTGTTCCTAACATCGTTTTCTATGTTTTTGCTAAATCGATTTTAGAAGTTGGAGGACAGAATCTGTCGCCTAGGGTGGATTTAATCCACTTTCTTCGATGGGTCAAAACCATTGTTTTTATTAAGTTAATAAACAAGTGCTCTTCATGCAAAAATTAGAGGACTTCCAAAACTAACTTATTTCCAAACTTCTAAACAATTAAAGTTGATTTGATACCTGAAATGAATTTTCTTCCGATTGATGAAGAATTTGGAAATAATAGGATCTGTCTCTTTGGACAAATTTAACCCTTTGTCTTATAAGAATCAAAACACCTATTTTTATGGAGTTTATGAAAATGTGTTGTTGATGAGAAAGTTAGAGGACTTCTTAATCTAGATTTTATCTTAAAATTAGAACGTTTGAAGTTGAGTTGATAGCCCAAATGAATTTTTCTTCTGACTGTTGAAAAATCTAGAAATGGGAGTGTTATTGAAAATGGATAACCTATAGTTATTTGTTTCATTATGACTTATGTTGTATGGTGTTATGAGAATAAATGTCACATCCTATTTTTGATAATGGCATCCATGACTAGCCAGTTAGTCAAAACTCACCCAAGACCTCTTTTCTTTTCTTCTTTTTAAAACTCTCCTTATTATTTTATAAAAGAAAGTTATACAAAATTCGTTCAAATTTCGGTAAGGGAATTTTTCATAGTAAAGATTTAGTTTTTAAGAGAAAAGTGAATTATTTTATCTGAACTTTTTCCCAGGTATCTCATCTTTTTCAAAAATTTTCAGAGCTCACTAAATGTGCATGCATACATGTATTTATGAATAGAGAAGTACAAAATTACAATGCTATTGTATAACAAAGTAAAAAGAACATCTTTTTTCGCTTGCCACGTCTTTCCTCATAATTCAAGCATATCGTCTGAATTCACAAAATAAACATTCATTAGCAAAGTTAGTGTGAGTGTATAGATATTTGAGTTATTACTTGCTTTCCATTTTTAGAATGATATAATATTAAACGATTTTACCTGTAATCTGGAGAGCAACGCCACAATTTGGACATAATTATTCCATAGTCACCTGGCCGTGACTTACCGCTCTTATTACACCTTTCCACTCGTACTCTTATTGTCCCATAACGGGTAGGACCCCGTTTAAACTATCATTTTCATCTTTATAATATCCATAATTTCGTAATCATTTTTGAACAATATCAGTATCGATGCATCTCAAGATCGTTATAAAGTGGTAATTGAAAACTAAACTAACTTAGATATCACAAGACTCACCAGACTTAGCAGTACTCATTCAATCAATTTGAAAATTGTCAGGGTTGTATACTGAAAATCATATTTTTAGTATTTAATTTAATTTTAATAAAATTAATTTTTCTATTTTATGAGAATTTTAATGAGCAATGTATGCGATATCATTTCTTTAATATTATGCATGGATGTCCTATATTCTGTACAGTATTTAATCTGGTGTGTAAAGTACAGTTTGCACACAGAAGATCAGATTTTAGGTTCTTATAGAATATAAGTTATTTATTCACAGTTTAGATGAAAATGGACATACCATTGGTACGACTATTGCATAGAGTTTTAGTAGGCCTGCCTTCTTTACGAGGAACAGATAATAGCGTCGTCTATTATTCCGACTCTCTGTGCTAGTACATTTTGTGTGAATTGAACGGGACACATTGAGGTAATTAGTTTTATACTAATTATATAAATTAAGTCACACCCCAAGGTTATTATGAATAGTGTTTATGCTCTTAATCTTGAAATAATTATTGATTTACGTATAATTAATATTCGTTATTTTGATTTATTAGAGAGTGTGATCTTATATGAGTCTATATTCTCGGTGAGTTAGATAGCGGTATTATTTATACGATGAATATTAATTATTGATGGAATTCACATTTCGAAAGATCGAGATTAACAATACCTCCTTAAAGAAACTTATAAGTTTTGACCTGGCTGAACCTTGCAGTCAGATTTGATTATCTGGCGGTCAAATAAGTTAAGCCAAAGAGCTTAAAAATTTTAAAGATGTCGATTAAATTAAATTATCAATATTAAATTTATTTGGTGGGTATCAAAAATCTTAACGTGGGGAGATGAGTTAAGCATTTAATAACAGGAGCTCAATGCAAGAAGGTCTTGAGATTATGCCTTAGAGTGCAATTATAGTTTTTTAGTAGTGTGAACTGTAATTTAGTATTTTATGAAAATTGTAGAAACCTCTTTAAGGTTTTCATAATTACAGATACTGCTGAAATGTTTGCTTAATTGTAGAAACTACTAGATACGTATCTATGTTTCACTAAAAATCTTTGTCATAATTACTCCACAGGTCCCTATTGTAACCCTATAAATATACGGGTAGGCTGAACCAAATTTATAACTTGTCTTCAAGACTAAATCTGACCAGGTTCTGCTAGTACGAGTTCTCGAAGGTTCGTGACCTACACTACGTTTAGAAATCGCATAAAGGAACACAGTAGAAGGTCTGACAGGAGTTTCAACTCGGAATCAAAATCGAAGTTGAAAAAACGATAAGAAAAAGGTATTCTTCTAAATTAATTGTGGTTGCACGGATTTTTATTTTGATCGTTCGACATCAAAAGTTTTATCTGGAACCCGTTTTGGCTTTTGTTTGTCTAGTTAATTTTTATCAAAAATCGTTTACAAAATAATAATCTTAATATTTTTGCCTCCACCAATTGGTATTAGAGTCGTTTTGTTTTTTGTTTACGGTTTATCGAGGCCGGATAGTTTTAGAACGGTGCTAATTTTGTTTTGCAGGCATTTTAACTCCGATTTTATGATCATCATATTTTTCATGTCTGATTAAATGGATTGGATGATGATTTAATTATTTTTTAATCATGAGGGTTGATCGTGATAGATTAATTTTTTTTAAATCGAATGTGAACCTTTGGAACATAGTTTTTCGATGTAACAGTAGTTATTTATTTTTAAATATCTTTTTAGATCATTTAAAAATAGGTCAAATATCCAAGAACACGAAGATCAGACGGCGAAAACGGCAGTGGTTTCAGGAGTTATGGGCCACGGATCGCGGTGATTTTTTCACGATTTTTTGACTTATTTTCCAGTAGTTTATTCTACAATTTTTATACTTAAAAATAGTATTAAAAACTGTCCCAAAAAATATGAAAAAAACTAGATTAAAAACTAGCCCGCCAGTGGTAGTTTGGGGTCTTTTTTCGATAGTTTTTTTGATGTTATTGAGACTGGTTTTGAATAGGTTTTTTTAGCATAAAATAATAGTAAAATACCACTGAAAAAATAGTCCAAAAAGTGAGAACAAATAGCACCAAATAGTGGAGAAAAAACAGGCGACATAGGCTGCAATCGGTGGCACGACAGCGGCTTTTGGGGCTATTTTTGAGATTTTTTGGGACTATTTTCCAGACGTTCTTCAAAGTAACAAGTTGCTAGATATTTGAGTTATTTTTTTTTTTTAAAAAAAACAAGAGCAAAAACACCATAAAAAAAAGCCCAAACAGTGAACTAAAGGGTGACGGCGCAGGCAGGGCAGTGGCAGCTGTTTGGGGCTTTTCGATGGTCATTTTTTGGACTATTTTCGGTATAGTTTTTTGATAGAAAAATACTACTTTTTGACGGTTATTTTTCAGTATAAATGGTGTCAAAAACGGAGCACCGAGGTGGTGGCAAAAGCCACATGAAGGTGGCAGAGCAAGGAGGCAGCAACGGCGGCATGGAGGCAGCAACGGCAGCAACGGCGGCATGGAGGCAGCAACGGCGGCATGGTGGCCGGCGGTGGCAGCTTGGTCTGGGGCTATTTTGATCGATTTTTTTGATGTGTTCTGATACTGATATAATATATCTATATATATCAAATTGTATCAAATAATCCTCATACAATCGGGTTACAGGAAACTGACAAGAACAAGAATTGTGACAGCCTATCTTCAATATGAAACTGAAACGCTTTAGTGTTTCAATTCGATCATCAAATCGGGATATATACATATCGTGCATTTATATTCATAAGAATTGCGTGGATGTTTTATATCTGTTTTATATTATCCTGTTAATTTAATTAATTTAAAAAATCTAATTCCAATTAAATATTTTATATTGAAAAATAAAATTAATTTTTTTAATTAAAGTTTTATTTAAATAGAAAAACTTTATATATTTTATTTTTTACAAAATATCACATTTAAGATGATTTTTTATAAAATCAGATATCTTAGAAAAACATAAAAATTAATTCTGAATTTTAAATTAATTAAATAAAAATATTTAATCTAATAAATTATTATTTTTTTAAAAATGTGAAACAGAAAATAAAATAAATACCTTTAATTAATATCTTAACTGAAAAGCTGAAGGAAACACTGTGCATTTATCGAATTTTATTTGTTACGCATTAAAACACAAAAAAATAGTTTACAAATCAGAATATTTTGAATCGTGTACACGAAAAGATATTTGATTCTTTCAGATCGTGTGGTTTTCAAAGTTAATAAATTTATTTTAATTAAACGAATTTTTATAACTCTAAAAAATATTTTAAAAATCTTAATGGGAGAGAAAATTTATTCACAAATAAATCATGCGGTCTCCATCACCAGTTTATAGGTGATATAATTAAATCATGCGTGTTAACAGTAAAGCCTCCCACCTCATCAAACAGATTAATTGCAATATCACCAGTACAAACTTCTTTTAGGGATAATTCTGAATAATTGTTAATGTGGATCACTTTTCCATCTGAAGGGTTCATTGCGAAGCGATTGATTTAAGATCAGGTGATGGTTAACACTTAACTGTATATAACAGTATCATCTCTATATGAGTCACTGTTATTATATACTAGACCGAAATTATGTCAGCTATTTAATTTTACTTGGTAAGGTCAGTTGCCTAAATAGTAAAAATTAATAGGAATTGACATGTCTGGACGTACGATGGATAGTAGATGTCCTTCCATCGAGGCATGCTGCTCACAGGGTACTACGTCATATTAACTTATGAGGATTGCAAGTTTGTATTGACTAAGATATGTCCACCAGTACCTGATGTGGAGACGACCGAACAGGAAACCTAGGCCCATCAAAAGTGGTAGAAAGCTAATCAGATGGCTCGCTGTTACATTTTGGCTTCCATGTCAAATGTTTTGCAGAATTAGCATCAGTCTATACTTAGTGCCTATGACATGATTATGAACCTCAAATAAATATTTGAGAATCAAAATTGTACTTCTAGGTAGGTGGCCATAAAATCTCTAATGAATGCAAACATAGCTGAAGGTACCCCAGTTAGGGATTATGTTCTAAACATGATCGGTCTTCTAAATAAACTGGAGACCCTACGAGCTGAAATTGATGGGGAAACCCAGGTCGATATCATACTCCAGTCACTGCCTGAAAGTTTTAAGCGGTTCTGTCTAAATTATACCATGAACAAGCTCAGCTTTTCATTGGCAAAACTTCTTAAGGAACTTTAAATAGCCGAGGGTGTTCTTAGGAAGTCAGGTTCTGTGTATGTGGCTGAGAAAGGTTCTTCATCTAAGTCAAAAGGAAAGAAGAAGAAAAAGTTTCAGACACAAGGAGGCACAGGTCCAAAAGTAGTTAAGGAACCAAAAGTTGGTGTGAAGAAGACGAGAGGCAAGTGCTATCACTGTAACCAGTTTGGACATTAGAAAAAGAAGTGTTCAATTTTTCTAAATAAGCATAACAAATCAGGTAATTTTTATTCACTGGTGGTTGAAATATATTTAGTTGTGTTATCTACCGGTACCTGGTGTGTAGATACGGAAGCCACTAATCATGTCTGCAATTTGTTGCAGGGGTTCTAGTAAACCAAGCAGCTCAGTGATGGAAAAATATACCTGCATATGGGCAATAATACAAGGGTGGCAACAATTGCAGTAGGAGATGTCACTCTCAACTTTAGTAGAGATAGGATACTACTTCTAAAAGATTATCTTTATGAACATTCGATTAGAAGAAATTTAATTTCAGTCTCGAGTTTAATAAAGGACATGTATTCTGTTCATTTTGATGACTCTATCGTTGTGAAGAAAAATAAATATTTTATTTGTTTTGGTACATTGATAGATGATCTATATGCCGTATCTCCTATCTCTCCTATACTACAACTAACTGAATTGAATAACACTTCAAATTTACTATATAAGAGAGAGTTTTCTTCTTTAATGAACCAATCGTTTCTTTGACACTTACGCTTGGGTCATATTAATCTAAAAAAGATAAATAGACTGGTAGCAGATGAACCTTTGAGTTCATTAGAAGTGGAGGCACTTGTAATCTGTGAATCCTACTTGCAGGGTAAGATGACCAAGAGGTCCTTTTCGGCCGAAGGCTATAGAGCTAAAGAACTGTTGGAACTGATTCACTTTGATGTGTGTGGTCCTATAATAATCCGGACTAGAGGTGGCTTTGAGTACTTCGTCAGTTTCATTGATAACTACTCAGGTATGGATTCATTTATCTGATGCACCGTAAGTCTGAATGCTTTGAGAAATTAAAAGAATTCAAGGCTGGGGCAGAAAGGCATCTGAGTAAAAGTATCAAATCACTATGATTCGACCGTGATGGAAAGTACCTCTTTGGAGAGTTCAAGAATTACCTGTCATCAGAAGGGATTATATCCTAGTTGACTGCACCTAGCACTCCGCAGCAGAATGGTGTAGCAGAAAGAAGGAATAGAACTCTTATGGTAAGATCCATGATGAGTTATTCAAGATTACCCAATTCGTTTTGGGGACTCGCATTTGAGACACTGGCTTACATTCTGAACTTGGTACCTTCTAAGTCAGTACCTTTTACTCCCACAGAATTGTGGACCGGGCGTAAGCCTAGTCTGAAACACATTCAAATTTAGAAGTATCCAGCGCAAATGCTGAAAGGGAACGCTGGTAAGTTAGAATCGAGGACAGAAGTCTGTTTCTTTGTAGGGTATCCCTAGGGAACGAATGGTAGTCTATTTTATAATCCTCAGGATTAAAAGGTCATTGTTAGCTCCAATGCCCAATTCTTGAAAGAGGATTATATTATAGACCACAAACCCAAAAGCAATATTATTATGCAAGAACTTAGAGAAAATACCAGTAAGACGGAAGAAGAACTTCAAGTCACTGATATCTCATTGCCTCATCGTAGTGGGAGGATTATCGGGATAGGTGCAAATCATGAATAAGGAGCTGATGCACAGGGTTCAGTTTTTGCACAGCGTGCTACTACTAGTACACAGACACAGGTAGTGCCTCGTCATAGTAGGAGGTTTGTTCATCAACCTAATCGGTATATGTTCTTAGGAGAGTCTTTTGACAAGATCTTGATAGAACTGGATACCGAACCCTGTAAGTATAATAAAACACTTTAGGACAAAGATGTAGATCTTTGGCAAAAACTATGAATTTTGAGATGGAATCTATATATTCTAATCAGGTCTGGAAACTTGTAGAACCACCCGAAGGGATAAAACCCATTGGATGCAAGTGGATCTATAAGAGGAAGAGAGGAGCAGATGGAAAGGTTGAAACCTTCAAAGCTAAGTTTCTTGCTAAATGGTTCATTCAGAAAGAAGGGATCAATTATGAGCAAACCTTTTCACCGGTAGCCATGCTTAAGTCTAACCAAATTCTCTTTTCCATTACTGCTCATTTCGATTACGAAATCTGACAAATGGATGTCAAGATAGCTTTCCTTAACGGAAGTCTTGGCAAGTGTATCAATATGATACAACTAGATAGATTCATTACAAAGGGTCAGGAGCACATGCTGACCAAGCTTAAAAGATCTGTTTATGAACTTAAGCAGGCATCGAGGTCTTGGAATACTTGCTTTGATTAAGCCATTAAGTCTTATTATTTTGATCAGAATCCAGATGAGTCCTGTGTGTACAAGAAGCAAAACGGAAGCGTGGTGATCTTCCTAATACTTTATGTAGACAATATTTTGCTCATCGAAAATGATGTGTGGGCATTATCTACGGTTAAAGTATGGTTATCTGGATAGTTCGATATGAAGAATTTGGGAGAAGCCAGTCACATTCTTGGGATCAAGCTTGTGCGAAATCAAAAATAAAAGATGTTGGGATTATCACAAGTAAAGTATATCGATGATATCCTCGCTTGTATTAGCAAGAAGGATTCCAAAAAAGGGTTTCTCTCTTTCAGGTATGGAATCACTCTATCTAAAGATCAGTGTCCTAAGACACCTGATGAGATAGAGAAGATGAAGGCGGTTCCTTATGGTTCGACAGTAGAAAGTCTCATGTATGCTATGCTTTGCACTAGACCCGACATCTGCTTTGTCGTTGACATGGTTAGCAGATATCAGTTTAACCCAAGATAGGAGCATTGGACTGCGGTAAATAATATAATCAAGTACCTGAAAAGAAATAAGGATTATATGTTGGTTTACTAGGTAGATAGTCTAGTACATTTGGGGTACACAGACTCAAATTTCTAGTCTGACAAGAATTTTCATAAGTCTACCTCAGGATATGTGTTTACCTTAGGAGGTGGATCTATAAGTTGGAGGAGCATCAAGCAGTTCTGCATTGCTGATTCTACCATGGAGGCCGAGTACGTGGCAGCTTCTGAAGCAACCAAGGAAGCTGTATGGTTCAGGAACTTTCTGTTGGATCTAGATATGGTCCCTTCAGTTCAGTCAGCTATTACATTTTATTGTGAAAGGAACCAAGAGTCCACAAGAAAGAAAGTACATTGAGCATAAATATCACCTGATACGAGAAATTGTACGGAGAGGTGATATTGCTGTGACCAAGATTGCATCAGGAGACAATCTTGCAGATCCTTTTACAAAAAGCTTATCGGTTAAGACTTTTGATAGTCATGTAGAGGACATGAGAGTCAGATGTATGGAATCATGATTTTGAGTATAAGTGGGAGATTGTTAGGATTGCATACTAAAAACCATACTTTTAGTATTTAATTTTATTTTAATAAAATTAATTTTTTCATTTTATAAGAATCTTAATGAGTAATATATGCAATATCATTTTTTTAATGTTATGCATGGATGTCCTATATTCCGTACAGTATTTAATATGGTGTGTAGAGTACGGCTTGCACACAGAAGATCAGATTTTAAGTTCTTGCAAAATATAAGTTATTTGTTCATAGTTTAGATTGAAATGGATATACCATCGGTACGACTGTAATACAGAGTTTTAATAGGTCTGTCTTAGTTACGGGAAGCAGATAATAGCGTCGTCTATTATTCTGATTCTCTGTGCTAAACACTTTGTGCCTATTGAACCGGATACATTGGGGTGATTAATTTTATATTAATTATATAAATTAATTTTGTGTGACTCGATTTCTTTTCTTTTTTGTTTATATATATATATATATATATATATATGTATATATTTGATATGTTGGGTTTTGTTTCATCGTTTTAGAACGGCATGTGTCATATGTGTTTTATGCATGTTCGAGCATTGAAAATGGTGTTTGGTTAGTTGTTTTTAGGCTGTGAAGCTTTTTCCCGTCGGTTAGGGTTTGTTGTTCTCTGTGGTTTAGTCGACTGAAGTGCTTGGTTCAGTCGACTGAATGGTCAGTAGGGTGATTCAGTCGACTGAAGGGGGAGGTTTAGTTGACTGAATTGTGGCGGTGGAGAGTTTTTTAGGTTTTCCAATAGCTTTTCAGTCAACTGACTTGGTCGGTTCAGTCGACTGACTTCCTGTGCAGGGGTGTGCTTATAAATATCAACATTTTAGAAGATATTTTAAAAACCTATCTTATCGAGGAAGTTTCTTTTTCTCCACCTTCTCTCTAGCTTTTTGGTGGGCCCGGGCTTGATTTTTGGCGATCGGATAGTGGATTCTTAGTATTCGTGCTGAGAACTTTGCGTTCATCCGAACGAAATCTCATTTCGACGAAATTTGATTTTCAAGGCGTCAAGTTTTTTACTCAACAAGGTAGGATCATAGACTCTCATTTCTTGAAAGGGTGCTACGTGGAATATTATGCGTTTTTACCGTTTTAAAATGCATGGAAAGTTATTTTAGGTGTTTAATCTCTGTTTGGTTGGACAAAATGACTTTTAAAGTTTTTTTATGGTTTATTCTATGTTGTTGGACGTATGGATGTCCGTGTTTTTCGAAAAGGTGGTTTAAAAATGGAGGGATTTATGTAAGGTCTTGAAAACTGTGTTTTAGAGGTTTAGAGCTAACCTTTGCAGTTGAGCTTGGATTTTAAATGTTTGGTTGAGATGTGAGTTTACTTGTACAGTTATGTAAATGATACGATTGTATGTATGTGGATATTTAGTACATGGCTATGTGCATACTTATATCTGTTGAATCATACGAAAAACTGCATATTAGGGCAAGTGATTGTCCCATAGTGAAAAATTGCGAAGAACTTGAAGATTGGGTTAGTATTATCCCACGGTGAAAGACCGTGAAAGAGTACAACATGCATATGAACTTGTTGTGTATGCTTACTATATTGTCGAGCATTGTTAGATGTCGAGAAACGTTGAGAAAACTTATGATTTTAGAGAAGTAAAACTGTTTTTTTTGAGGCTTGTGTGAGTCAAAATATACATATTATTCGTGTTAGCATATTTTGCTTTAAAATTCATGCTAGTCTGTTTCCTATTGGGTTTCGGCTCATGGTGTGAGATTTGTGAAAATCTTTTTCAGATGACGGTGATCACGGGTGTTGATCTGGTGGAGCCTCGGAGGCAAAAGACTTTTGTTTAAAGTTTTCTTTTATTTTGTCTTGTTGTGGGATCATGTACTCTCACATATATTGTCTATTCCTGGAGGTGTGTTTTGTAAGCCTTGAGGCGATATACTATGCATGTGTGGAATAGAATGTACATTGTTTGAAGAGAAGAACCTTGGGTAACCTTTTTTATTCCAAATGGTGTATTTTGGTTTTGTTTAAGTGTTTTACAAATAAAACCTTATTTTCGAAAAAGGTGGTTCAGTGGGCTTTTCACGTGACCCTGGGTTTTTTGGGCGTAACAATTTGGTATCAGAGCTCTGAGTTCGAATACCTAAGAGCCGTATGAAGAGGGTGCATCACCTTGTGAGGCTGATTGTGTGTGCTTGAATGTATGTGTTTAGATGTTTTGATAACATGAATACAATAGCTTGTTGACCATAAGAATTTTGTGCATATGTGAGCATAGGGGTTGGACCTTAGGATTGATTAGTTTTGCCTTTGGGCGTTTGGATTAACAAATTTGGAAGCCAAGTTATAAATGCGTTTGGCTGACGTGTTTTCTAGCAAGGAATCTAAGTAGGTTATCCAAATTAACGCGTCTTTCTTGTTAGTTCTCCTCGGTATGTGAGATGTGTTTACATAATCTTGAATGACTATGTGTTAGTATAATTATGTGTTTTATGTTAGTAATATCATGATGGATGAAAGCTTATGTTGTTATGTTTCTTTTGTGTAGAAGTAACGTCCGTGTGGGGAGGACGAGGCTGTGGTCAAGGCCGTGGCCGTGGGTTAGGCCGAGAGGAAGTGCCAATCCCTGATGCTGGGGATGCTAATACTTGTGACGCCCCATCCTGCGGGCACGTCGGGATATACATAAATATAAATAAAGAGATATTCTAACCATTCATTCGTAGTAACATACGTTAGTTATTACATCATAAAGGAGTTCTGAACCGTTCAAAAGTACTTAACTATTACAGTTTCATCAAGAAATTTCAAAAATTACACTAAGCACGGGAAAACTGAATATAAGAACAAAAGCAGAGGTCTCGACTCCTCAAAATGCATCAGTGGGATCCATGTGCTCTTGGAACTCACCCTGTTCTTCAAGCTCGACTTCTCCCTCTGGGATAACTTCCTCCAAGAACTCCTCATCACCTGTGACACGAATGCCATGAGCCAAGGACTAGAAGCAAAATACTCTAACCTTCTAACTAATCCCACGGCATAAAATTCACCACAACGCGTACCATATAACAACCAGTACAGTTTATAGTCAAGGACAAAGACAAATTTATGACATGATAGCAGATAAGTCAATAAACATGTGTATATGAGATACCGTGTATGTAATAAATATGCCCAACCCAACATGCACCTAGATTATAATAGGGATTCGACATCGAAAATCACCAGAGTAGACTTCTACGGGTATTTGATCACGAAAGCCATCATCGCGTCTCATTGCAAATAGTAAACGCGCGCTTTGGCTTCATGCCTCAGCTGTTTTACTCAATGGCAACGGCGTGGGGTCTGTAAACGATTTGTCCCACATTTAGATTCGTGATGCCTCTGCCGATGTCAATCCAAAGTCTAAGTGATAATTAAGAAAATTCAAGAGACATTACGCATTATAAAAAGTACCAAGATAAGGGATTTAGGACCGCCATAATTGGGCTCTTCTCCGAAGTTACCACCGCAGTGGGATTTATTCTGCTGAATTAGGCTCTACTCCGAAATTACCCTTCAAAACATCACGGCAATGGAGTTTAGGTCTGTCATAATTTGGCTTTTCTCCAAAATTACCACCACAATGGGATTAGGTTTGTCGAATTAGGCTCTTCTCCAAATTACCCATTTTGCCCATGTCGACACTACTTCCATAATATAACCATAACTCAAAGAGTGATGGGATCAAAGAGACATCAAAACCAAAGTGCTAGCAACGAGCCCATAGTGCCTAACAATATTTATGATAAACCATTTCAAACATCGAGGACACGCCGAGGGTGTATAAACTAAATTTTGTAACACCGGGGACACGCCCTGGGTGTACAAAGAGAATTCATCCCAAAACATTTCTAAAAATGGCAACCAGGGACGCTATAGACTTAGAATCAAGAAAGACAATCTCAATACAACCCATCTCAACGATGGTTTGAACAGATAGACTCCAATATGTAATAACCCAAACTCAAAGATACGAATAGAAAAAAAAGAACATCTCAAAAGAAATGAAATCTCGAATCTAAATTCGGTAAGAAGAACCGACCCGACCCGACCATTTAATCTTTTGAGCCTGAGACCTGGGACAGAGTGGGAACCACACAAGCATGTATTAACACCATAATGTTGAGGATAAGAATTCAAAATTATAAGTCCAAGTCGTTTAAGACAAGAGTTAAGCACGAAAAGTCTTAAAAGCCCAAATTTTGACACATGGATACCCTAAATTTAGGATTTAAGTACAATTAAGTAGAAAAGGAAAAAATAATATAACAAATGACAAAAATTCCCTTTAGTGGCCGACCACCTTGGGAAGAGTGCCAAAAAGTGACTTTGCTTTCTTTTTAGCTTAAAATGATGAGAAAGGAATTAAGTTAAGAATTATGATGATCCAATACTTGTTAAACAAGTAATATACATAATAATATAGTGTTATAGATCAACAAAAGCAAACAAATTGTTATTAAAGTTCATACACCACAAAATAAGTCAAAAAGTCAGATATTGCCAAATAGCTTAATTTGACTTAAAATATTACATTTATTTAATCAATTGATATGGGAACTACGACAATACATGGAAATACAATATTTCTCATAAACAGACTAAAATAATAGGTCTCAGTAGGAAAAGACACCAAAAAGATAAATCAAATTGACTTTTAAAGAATTTTCTTGTACAAAAGGGCACGCAAACCAATGCAAAACCTCTTGATTGATGTGGGGTCAAATTTTTGTCCCGCCAAACTGACCCTATCTGTAATCCCTCACCCCAAATCTGATATCCCTCTCTCAAAACTTGTACGAAATCACATCACCCATGTGAAGGAGAAGAAAAAGGACTAAAATTATGATCATTTTGTTCCCTTAAGCTTTTCCTATATAAACCAAACCAAACACCACTCCTCCCCTTCATTATTTTCGTCCAAGTGAGGTGAGAGAGCTGATTTCCATTATTTTTGAATGGTCTTGAGGTGGTCCACAAGTTTGAGAGAGAAAAGATGGAGAAGAAAAGAAGAAAGGAAGAAAGGAAGGAGAAATCAAGAAGAGCAATTTTTCTAAAGCTAAGTCCTTCCATGCCACCATCCCTTAAGCCATCAAAAAAATAAGTAAAATATCTAAACCTTATGTCTAATATCCCTTAAAATATGCCCCAACACATCCCTTTAAACATCCTAAGAATCGAGAACCGAAATCAAACCGAAAAGGCGTCGTAGTTGGAGATTTGGGACTGTTATGTTTTTGGGGGATAAGAGATTTTGTTGTACGTTGTTATCTTTGAGTTTGATGACCTATAAGTATACTGGAGCCTTGGTATTAATGTCAAAAACACAAGTATGCAAAGAAATGGAACAAAAACTTGACAAGACATAAGTAGAATACATGAACCCTAAGAGACTTAATTTTTTAGAACATAGATGTTTCTTCCCTAAACATTGGAACACCATAACTCAATGTATAAAATTGATATAAGCATGGTATTTATGTCTAGATTTATCCTTTTGTGTTATCTTTCATCCAAAGTTGGTTTCAACTCATTTGAATAAGTAGAACTCGAGATATTCCAATTTTACTAAAGTGTGTAGTTTTTCGACCAGTCAACACAACTGACCTAAAAACACTAATTTTCAATGTGATCTGAACTTTGGTCAAAACATGAAAGTTATCGATAACATGTGTATCTATCTACGTACCAAATATGAGTACAAAATATTGAGTTTTGATAGGTCAAAACCCCTTTAAAAATCTCTATTGAGTTTCAGCCCTCAAGCGAAACTTCTGTCACATATTTTTGTGTAGCCCAAAACTCCTATTTTTAGTGACCTACTCCAAAGGTGGTCTACATGAACATTGTAGCTAATGCATTGAAGTACGTGCACAACCCAAAAATTAGACATTAAAGCCTCGGAATAATTTCCCAAAATCGTTTCAAAACCTCTATCTAAAAAAGGCTCTACTGAGTTTTGGCGGCTGGCAGACCCTATTTTCAAAAATGGCCAAACAGTCTAACTTGTTCCAAACAACTATCCTTAGCTCTAAACATGAAACTTGTAGGGGACATGTTGAAATAGAATATACTCAAAAATGGGATCATTTGGACTTGATATGATACCCCTAAACCGAGACCAACAAAGACACTTTTTTGACCAATTCTCTGACCAAGTGCTGAACCGTTTTCATTTCCATCAAGTTTTTCACCGCTTTGCCTTAGGTTTTGGCTTTGGTATTGAACATAAAAATTGTAGGGAATATTTTAATCTAAATCATCACTTAAAATGATAATTCAATTCCAAGTCTAAGTACCTCAAGATGCTATGGTACTTTAAATTTTAATGATTGGAAGAGAGTAATAAATGGTTATGTCAAATCCTTAAACAAGTGAAGGATTGAGCAAGTGCGTAGTACCCCTTAAACCTAAAAAGAAAGTAACCATGGTCTCTAGAAATCAAAAAAATATTCAATGGCCAGAATCATTTTAGTACTTCACGTTCTAAGAGGGGTTGAACTCCGTGTTGACGGTTAAGTCATGTTTGCTTGCTAGGCATGAAAGTTTTGTTACCCGAGGAGCAAGCTTAGCTCATTGACAAAGACTCGGTTCGTAGGCATATAAGATAAGCTGAGAGTGCTTAGCCATTATCTTGAACTTGAGTTTATGTAAATGATGCATGAAAATGCTTTGAAGCGTATATTTTGAATTATAACAAGTTTGACGATCGCATGAACCTGTTGTTTTCAAAAGTCATGATATTTTTAATTCAAGTGTGCTATCCATGATATTTTGAGCTAGCATGATGTTACTATGAAAGTATGGTTAATGTTGTATGGTTGTTTCAAAGTGCCAAGTTACAAGGGTTTTTGACCCTTTATATCCCGTTATGAGGGAGGTTACCCAACTATGGGTGTTGTTTGTCCCTTTGAGGGAGGTTTCCCATTGAGCGGGGGTTTTTGCCTTAAAGACTTTTGGGCTGAGTCTCAGGTTTTAGCACATACCACTCGTGCTTGGTGGAGAGTGGCACTCATTCCATCACGTTACAATCCGTGCATTGTGAATTGAGGTTACGGTACCGTCAGAACTCCCGGTCGTGAGGTTGACGACTGCTTGGACATTGTTGGAATTTGAGTCAAGATTTGAGAAAGTGGTCATACATTTTAAATTTTTGGCAGTTAATCCAAGAACATATTTCTGTTTGCAATACTAAGAAGGTTCAGTATAATCTGTGATATTTTCATGTTCAAGCAAATGCATCAGTTTTTATATTTTCATGAAAAATGTGATGAACTATTTTTAGAAAGAGTTTTCAGTTATCTTTAATTAAGTAATTATATTTTCTATTCATGATAATGCTAAGTGCACTCTCTTGTAACCTCTGTGATTGCAGATACCAGGAACGGTTAGGAGTTGGTCCACCACATGCATCGTCGAGTAGTTTTGGTTCAGGTTTTGGGAATTATTTTGGTTCAGTTTTCTTTTGTTTAGTTTTTAGTTTTGGTTGAGCTTCATGTATAAGTCCCTGAATTTTTTTTTTGATATTTTAGAAGTAATGTAAGCCCTTAGGATGGCGAATCCCTAGTGATTCATGTATACCTCTTTTGACATTAAGGCATTGTGGTTGCTTAGAAGTTTTTGTTTGGTCTCTTAATATCTTTATCCCTTGTCTTTCTCTTTGGCCGTCGGTTTAAGGCGGGATCACACCCCTTTGTTCAGGTTTGGTGCCTTGCGGGAGCAGGGCGTTACATTTGGTATCAGAGCTCTAGGTTATAGGTTTTGTAGACTTGTCAGAGTGTGGTCTACGGTGGACCGTAGGTTAAGTGTGTCATCTCATGGTTTCTTAAGAAGAGTGGTTTAGGCCTAGGGTTATCATACCTTTGCCTTCGGGCATCTGACTGACTGGCATTGAGGTCCATTTGGGAAATGCGTTCTGCAGATACAGGGTCCTAATTGGAAGTCTAAGCAAGTTATCAGATTGGGGAGATAACCCGGGAGGGGACTTGTGTTGATGTCGTTTTGCGAAGTCTAAGTGGGTTATCAAATTAAGGGGGACGAACCTTGTGTCATTAAAACCTTTCGTAGATAGTTTGTTTTTATCCTTATGTTTATAAGTTGGACTCTTGTGTTGAGCCATAAGTCATAACTTTCCTACGATAGGAAGGAGTATAAACTCGAACGGAGCGTCATTCAAACTGAACCAATATAATGAGGCACGACAAGAAGAATCTTCGCAAGTGGGACCGGTGGAACCTGATCCAACTGCTAGGATGTTTGAGGCGATCGTAAGACTGACTGAACAGAACACGAGTTGGATCACGGTGCGCGCTGAGAGGAACAATAACCTCTTAATCAAATAATTTAAGGACCTTGGTGTAAAGGAGTTTATAGGAACCCTTAGCCCTACAGAAGTAGAAAACTGATGGAAGGATGCCGTGCGTATTCTAGATAGGTTGGGGGTAGATGCGGATAATAGGTTTGACCTTGTAGCTTTTATGTTTAGGGGAGAAACATACCACTAGTGGGAAGCCATGGAACTGTTCTTGAAGATGCTGGTGCCAGGAGTTGAACCTCCCGCACCCTAGAGAATCACTTGGGATCGTTTTGAGAAAACATTCGACGTGTAGTACAAGCCCATAAACTATAAGCATGAGAAAGAGCAGGAATTCATCGACCTGGAACAAGGAAGTATGACTATGGCATAATTCGAGATGAAGTTTACAGAGTTATCACGATATGCCACCCAGCTTATACAAGATGAGGAGATAAGGAGTAGAAGGTTCAAGAATAGATTAAGTTTTTAGATTAGGACAAGGATGACGGTTCTCGAGATGAACAACTACATAAGACGGGTGAACATAGTGCTAGATGAATTGTAATGCGGGACAGAAGGACCGGTAACTCTTTAGTTAAATAATTCAAGAATTTAGGTACCAAAGAGTTTGTGGAAACGGTTAGTCCTGTTGACGCTGAAAATTGCTTGAGTGGTGGAGTACGCGTTTTAGATAGACTAAGTTGTTCATATGATAAGTTCTTAAGTATCTATTTATATTCGTTTGACATCTAAACTGTGTAACTCGTAAGGAGTTGGTATTCGATTTTCGTTGTGGCATCAACGTGAGTCACACGAAAGTTGCTTTTAAAAACCTTTTGTGATGCGATCCATTAGAGAAAACCTGTTTAGATTAGTGCATAAAGGTTGCTTGTATAGAGAAGAAATTTTCTCATGGGAATATGCAGACTCTATGTATGAGAAGTTGAAGGGTGATATAATTCTATTGTTTCTGGTGGAGTTGCGAAGCAACTTAGTGTGAGTACGCGGGAGGAATAAGTGTTTTGATGAGAATAGTGGGAGCGTAAGTGAAACTGTACGAATTTATGGGTATGGTTTTTGTAAATTGACCTTGAGTGAATCGAGTGTCTTGGTAAAAGGTGGGTAAGATGAAATAGTTAAAGTGCGAAAGTAGTTTTTTGTTCAGTTATGCGGTAGAGAATGTGTGAAGGGATTGAGTAATGATGGTAAAAGATTTTAGAATTAGGAGTTAGTACTGTACGGTTAAAGTATTGTTGGGTGAGTGGTACGTATGCGAATGAAAGATGCGAATGTATATTGTGGTATGACGAGGGTTGTGTTTGGGTTTGTATGGGTAAGCATATACCTGTGGAGCGTTTAGTCTACGTGATATATTTATCCCTAGTGACGCATTAGGTTCAAGTGGCGGTATTAGTTTTGATGGTCGTAAGGCTAGAGTGGTAATTAAAAGTGTGTGTAAAGATTGTGTGTTGAAGAAAGACGATATGGAGATATTGGTAGATTTGATGCCTTTGGTTATGTCTGAGTTTGATTTGAATTTTAGGATGGACTAGTTGTCATCCTACCATGCGTTGCTAGATTGTGTTAGGAAAAGAGTAATCTTTAGGATATCAGGGGAGAAGGAATTCATTTTCCAATGGGACAAGAGTAGAACACCTATTCGTATCGTGTCAGTCATTAAGGATTCGAAGATGTTAAAGAAGGGTTGCGAGGGGGATTTTTGGCACATGTGATGGACATAGAGATGGAAAAAAAGAAGCTTTCCGAGGTACTAGTGATTTGTGAGTTTCTAGACGTTTTTCTAGATGATTTACTAGGATTTCTCCCAAATTGAGAAGTACAGTTTATAGTCAATCTGTACCCAAGCACAGCACCCATATCTATTCCTCTCTACAGAATGTCACCTGCTGAGCTACTAGAGTTGAAGGAACAATTACAGGAGTTATTAGAAAAAGGATTTATCCGACCTAGTGTCTCATCATGGGGAGCACCTGTACTGTTCGTGAAAAAGAAGGACGGAACACTGAGGATGTGTATCGATTATCGACAATTGAATAGGGTGATCGTTAAGAACAAGTATCCTTTGCCTAGGATGGACGACTTGCTCGACCAACTGTAAGGAGCCAGAGTGTTCTCAAAGATAGACTTGAGGTCAGGATACTATCAATTGAAAGTGTAGAAGTCAAATATACCTAAGACTGCCTTTAGAACCCGTTACGAGCATTAGGAGTTTGTGGTGATGCCTTTCGGGATAACTAATGCGCCTGTTATATTTATGGACCTGATGGATCGGGTGTTCAGAAGCTTTCTAGATTAATTTGTAATTGTGTTGATAAACGATATTCGATAATATTCTCGGAGTGAAGAGGAACACAAGAAACATTTGAAGATTCTTTATAGATCCTGAGAAAGCACACGTTGTATGTAAAATTCGAAAAGTGTGAGTTTTGGTTAGATCGAGTGGTGTAGCTGGGTATGTTATATCTGGAGGGGGAATACAAGTGGATCCAATGAATGTGGAAGCGGTGGTCATTTGAAAAAGGCCAACTAGTGTGACTGATATACGAAGCTTTTTGGGGTTAGCTGGTTATTATCGGCGTTTTATTCGGGACTTTTCCCTGATTGCGAAACCCTTGACTCAGTTAACTCAGAAGAATGCCAAGTTTGGATGCTCCAACGGATACGAATGAAGTTTTCAAGAGTGGAAGTCCAAACTGGTGTCAGCACCTGTGCTTACCCTTCTGTCGGGCAATGAGGGTTTTGTTATTTATAGTGACGCATCACACCAAAGTTTGGGTTGGGTATTGATGCAACACAGGAAGGTTATCGCCTATGCGTATAGACAATTAAAACCTCATGAGAACAATTACCCTACCCACGATCTAGAGTTAGCTGCAATCATTTTCGCACTTAAGATATGGAGACAATATTTGTACGGCGTCCCTTGTGAAATATTTATGGATCATCTGAGTTTGAAGTATATTTTCACTCAGAAAGAGCTGAACTTGAGGTAAAAGAGATGGATAGAGTTAATTAAGGATTTTGACTGTACGATTCACTATCATCCGGGGAAGGCTAACGTCGTAGTCGAAAACCATTGGGGAAAAATAGCCCGTCTACGAGCAGTACGAGCTGGTACATTTTTTGAAATGCGAACGCTTAGAACCCATCTTGCTATAGGAAAGAATGGAGGCCTATTAGCAACTCTGAGCATAAGACTAACTTTATTTTTTTGATCAAATTCGAGCAGCTCAATTGGCGAATAATCAAGTGGTCAAGATAATGGTGAAAACAACGACTAAAGGGAAGACATAATTTAAACTTTGAAATGACGTGTTGTGGTTCGGTCACAGATAGTATGTGCCCAATAATGGGGGGTTGAGCAGGCAAGTCTTAGATGAAGCGCATAACTCAACATACACCATGCACCCGAGAAGTACGAAGT
Organism: Heliamphora ciliata; assembly: GCA_032360265.1. Taxonomy (NCBI): domain Eukaryota; kingdom Viridiplantae; phylum Streptophyta; class Magnoliopsida; order Ericales; family Sarraceniaceae; genus Heliamphora; species Heliamphora ciliata. The sequence goes on along the minus strand of JAUMHN010012806.1, from coordinate 3,530 downwards.
TGTATAGAGACTTAAAGGAAAAATTTTGGTGAAGTAAGATGAAGAAGGACACAAAGAATTTCGTTACACGATGTTTAGTATGCCAGCAAGCTAAGATTGAACACCAGAAGCCGACAAGATTATTACAAGCGTTACCAGTACTTGAGTGGAGGTGGGAACATAATACTATGGATTTCGCAACCGGACTCCCTCGAACACCCAAGGGGAGTGATGCTATTCGGATAATTGTGGATAGATTGACGAAATTAGCTCACTACCTACCAATAAAGATTACGTATTCTGCGGATCGGCTTGCACGACTTCATATCGATGAGATCGTTAGGCTACACGAAGTACCAATTTCTATAATATCGGACAGAAATCCACGTTTTACGTCCTGGTTTTAGCCAAGCTTACAAGAAGCATTAAGGGCTACTTTAAATTTTAGCACGACTTTCCATCTACAGGCTGACGGTTAATCAAAGAGAACAATTCAGACTTTTGAAGATATGCTTAGAGAATGCGTTCTAGACTTTGTTGGAAGCTGGGAGGAACATTTATCATTAATCGAGTTTACATATAACATTCGAGTTCACATATAACAATAGTTTTCAGTCAACTATAGGGATGGCCCCTTACGAAGCATTGTATGGTAGGAAATGTTGAAACCCAATTTGTTAGAAAGAAGTCAAAGAGAGGAAGTTGTTTAGACCCGAGATAGTTCAAATTACCATTGATAAGATTAAGTTGATTTGAGAGAGATTGAAGCAATCGCAAGATAGGCAGAAGAGTTGTGCAGATAATCAGAGATGCGACCTGAAGTTTGTAGTGGGGGACCGTGTGTTCTTAAAGAAACCACCATGGAAGGGTACGATTAATCCAAAAGAGTTTTGCCCGGTAATGGCGTGTGTGTAAGTCCTACAAAGGTATTGTGTGAAGCCTGGTAAGGGTGAGGGTTGGTCTTAAAAGGCATTGAGTTGTAGTTCCTTTTAAGGGTAAGTGTTAACCTTTAATGGCATTTTGAATTGTTGTATAGAGTCGTGTGTTAGAAACTATTAGTTTGAACTGCGGCTGTGGCTTTAAAGCCTTATCATGAGAAATATCCACATCTCTTCGAGTAAGGTATAAAAATTTCGAAGATGAAATTTCTTAAAGGAAGTAGATTGTAATAACCCAAACTCAAATATACGAATAGAAAAGAAAAAACATCTAAAAAGAAATGAAATCTCGAACCTAAGTTTGGTAAGAAGAACCGGCCTGACCGTTAAAACCCTAATGTTGAGGATAAGAATTCATTTAAAACCTAATATTGAGGATAAGAATTCAAAGTTATAAGTCCAAGTTGTTTAAGACAAGAGTTAAGCTCGAAAAGTCTTAAAAGCCTAAATTTTGACACATGGATACCCTAAATTAAAGATTTAAGTACAATTAAGTAGCAAAGGACAAAATAATATCAAAAATAACAAAAATACCCCTTAGTGGCCGACCACCTTGGGAAGAGTGCCAAAAAGTGACTTTTTACTTTCTTTTTAGCTTAAAATGATGAGAAAGGTATTAAGTTAAACATTATGATGATCCAATACTTGTTAAACAAGTAATATATATAATAATATAGTGTTATAGGTCAACAAAAGTAAACAAATTATTATTGAAATTCATACACAACAAAATAAGTTAAAAAGTCAGATATTGCCAAAATAGCTTAATTTAACTTAAAATATTACATTTATTTAATCAATTGCTATGGGAACTATGAAAATACATGAAAATACAATATTTCTCATAAACATACTGAAATAATAGGTCTCAGTAGGAAAAGATACAAAAAAGATACATCAATTGACTTTTAAAGCATTTTCTTGCACAAAAGGGCAGGCAAACCAATGCAAAATCCCTTGATTGATGTGGGGTCAAATTTTTGTTCCCCCAAACTGACCCTAGCTGTAATCCCTCACCCAAAACCTGATATATCTCTCTCAAAACTTGTACAAAATCACATCACCCATGTGAAGGAGAAGAAAAAGGACTAAAAGTGTGATCATTTTGTTCCCTTAAGCTTTTCCTATAAACCAAGCCAAACACCACTCCTCCCCTTCATTATTTTAGTCCAAGTGAGGTGAGAGAGCGGATTTCCATTATTTTTTAGTGTACTTGAGGTGTTCCACAAGTTTGAGAGAGAAAAGAGTGAGAAGAAAAGAAGAAAATAAGAAAGGAAGGAGAAATCAAGAAGAGCAGTTTTTCTAAAGCTAAGTCCTTCCATGCCACCATCCCTTGAGCCTTTAAACAAGCAAGTAAAACCTATAAACCTTATGTCTAATATTCCTCAAAATATTCCCCAACACATCCCTTTAAACATTTTAAGAATCGAGAATCGAAATCAAACCGAAAAGGCATCGTAGTTGGAGATTTGTGACTGTTATGTTTATGGAGGATATGAGATGTTGTTGTATGTTGTTATGTTTGAGTTTGATGACCTATAAGTGTGATGGACCCTTGGTATTAGCCCCTAAAATACAAGCATGCAAAGAAATGGAAAAAAAACCAGACATGCCATAAGTAGAAGACATGGACCCTAAGAGACTTAATTTTTGAGAACATAGATGTTTCTGTCCTAAACTTTGGAACACCATAACTCAATGTATAAAATTGATATAAGCATGTTATTTATGTCTAGATTTATCCTTTTGTGTTATCTTTCATCCAAAGTTGGTTTCAACTCATTTGAATAAGTAGAACTCGAGATATTCCAATTTTACTAAAGTGTGTCATTTTTCGACCAGTCAACACAACTGACCTAAAAACCGTAATTTTCAATCTGATCTGAACTTTGGTCAAAACATGAAAGTTATCGATAACATGTGTATCTATCTACCCACCAAATATGAGCACGAAATATTGAGTTTTGATAGGTCCAAACCCCTTTAAAAATCTCTATTGAGTTTCAGCCCTCATGCGAAACTTCTGTCACATATTTTTATGTAGCCCAAAACCCCTATTTTTAGTTACCTACTCCAAAGGTGGTCTACATGAACATTGTAGCTAATGTATTGAAGTACGTGTACAATCCAAAAATTATACATTAAAGCCTTGGAATAGTGTCCCAAAACCGTTTCAAACCCTCTATACAAAAAGGGCTCTACTGAGTTTTGGCCGCTGGCAGACCCTATTTTCCAAAATGGCCAAACAGTCTAACTTGTTCCAAACTACTACCCTTAATTCTAAACATAAAACTTGTAGGGGATATGTTGAAATAGAATATACTCAAAAATGGGCTCCTTTGGACTTCATATGATACCCCTAAATCGAGACCAACAGAGACACTTTTTTGACCAATTCTCTGAGCAAGTGCTGAACCGTTTTCATTTTCGTCAAGTTTTTCATCCATTTGCCTAAGGTTTTGGCATTGGTGTTGAACAAAAAAGTTGTAGAGAATATTCTAATCGAAATCATCACCAAAAATCATAAGTCAATTCTAAGTCTAAGTACCTCAAGATGCTGCGGTACTTTAAATTTTAATGATTGGGAGAGAGTAATAAATGGTTAAGTTAAAT
>JAUMHN010012701.1:0-30614 GCA_032360265.1 Heliamphora ciliata | reverse complement strand
AGAGCTGGAGAAGCTGATACCGTGCTTTGAATCAGTAATCTTTACCCATGTGCCGAGACTGCAGAACAAGTTCGCCGCTGCACTAGCCACCCTAGCATCCATGATTGACATACCACCTAGAGTCCGAATGAGGCCCTTGATAATTGAGCAGAAGAGAAAGCCGACATATGAGATGATAGCCACAATCGAGGAAAGCACTGACGACCTTCCATGGTACTTCGACATTCAGAACTTCGTAGAGAAAGGAGAATATCCTAAGTTTGCCAGTAAAAAGGACAAAAGGGCGATACGACAACTATCTGCACAATTTGTCATTTACGGTAGTAGACTGTATAAATGAGGACATTTTGGTGTCAATAAGCTATACGTCAACATTGAAGAGGGTCAAGAACTGATGAAGGAAATCCACATGGGAGTTTGTGGGTCACACATGAGTGGAAACATGCTAGCCAAGAAGATCCTACGGCAAGGATAATTTTGGATGACAATGGAGACAGACTGTATATAGTTTGTGCGGAGGTGTCATAAGTGTTAGATTCACGCAAACCTTATATACGTTCTCCCATCTCAGCTATACAACTTGACGTCACTATGGCCATTCTCGGTATGGGGCATCGATGTGATTGGCAGAGTAACACCGAAGGCGTCCAATGGACACGAGTTTATCTTAGTGGCCATTGACTATTTCACCAAGTGGGTAGAAGTAGCCTCTTACTCAGTATTGAAAGCCTCCCATGTTGCTAAGTTTATTAAGCAAAACTTCATTTGCCGATACAGAGTTCCCCACGAAGTCATATAAGATAATGGCTCACATTTTCAAGGAGAGGTCTTGGATCTTTTCGAAGAATACCGAATAATAGCTCATAAATCCTCGCCATATCGACCACAAACTAATGGAGCAGTTGAAGCAGCAAATAAGAATATCAAGAAAATTCTACAAAAGATGATCAACTCACACAAAGATTGGCCAGAACATTTACCATTTGTACTTTGCCGGTACTGAACGTCGATTAGAACTTCAACTGGAACAACGCCATACTCTCTAGTGTATGGGATGGAAGCCATACTCCCCATTGAAGTAGAAATTCCCTCACTAAGAGTAGTGGCCGAGGCCAATATCTCATAAGAAGAATGGCAGAGGAACCGGATGGAAGAATTGCTCCTATTTGACGAAAGAAGATTGCAAGCCCTATTCCACGTACAAGGTTGCCAAAGGAGGATAGCCCGAGCATTCAATAAGAAGGTCAAGACTCGAGATCTTAGAGAAAGAGATCTGGTTCTTAAGAAAATCAGAACTCCTATCCTCGACCGAAGGGGCAAATTCAAACCAAACTGGTCCGGTCCGTTTCTCATTAAAACCATTATGACCGGTGGTGCAGTCGTTATTATGGACTTGGATGGAAATGCATTCTCCACTCCAGTTAACCTTGATCAGCTCAAAAAGTACTATCCATGAGGTAAAAATAAAGATAAAATAAAAGCTCGCTGACTTAAAAATTGAAGAGGCAATTTAGGCAATAGTTAGAGCAGCCCGCAAGGCTGAAAACCTGAAAGGGCGACCTTAGCAAAAGTTAGGGCATTACAAAAGGAGAGAGTCAATACTCGAGTGAAAATCGAGCTCGAACTACGTTAAGGACTGATTCCACTTTTTAGGATACGTAGGCAGCTTCTTCCAAGAAGTCTGCCCACATTCTTTCTTTTTTTTAGCCATCTTTGAATCTGAGTAAGACCAATGCAAATTAATTTTTGAATTCTGATAATAAAGTCATTAAAACTATGGATAAATTTAAACCATCTTAAACATCAAGTGGGAGTTTTGTCATTACTTCAATCAGAGTTACAAAGTTTTGAATAAAAAGAAAGGGCACGCAAGTCCCAAACTCTACAAAATAAACAAAAAAAAAAAAAGAAAGCTGTGGAATTTTCAAAACAAAGCAGAGGTTCTCAAATCCTCCTCCTTTTCGTTGCTTGTTTCTCCTCTTCTCTATCTTTTTTTTCCCTATCTTGTGTCAACCATATCTTGTATTCAGCAGAAAGCTCAGGGCATTGCAGCTCCTGCATCTCCATACGCGAACGGGAAGGCCAGGCATCTCGATACTGTGCTAGAAAAGGAGCTCGCAGTGCAGAAGAAAATAGAGGACCTCGAATGCTGGGAGATATGATTTGACTTCGCCCGAACTATCGCGTGATCCTATGAGGATAGTAGAAAGTAGTCTGACACAGACCAATCAGCAGAACGCTAGGGTAATCCATAGTGGTCAGAGTCATAGCAGGAATCTGCCACCAAGAGCACTGCTAGGGAATGTCTGGGCCAGTCAGAGTAGAAAGATACTGTCGCCAAGTTGCCTCGGTGTCACATATCTGATAACGGCAGCGGTAAAGGAAAGCAACAGCATTATGCCTATCAGTGGGAGGCTTCTGTACAAGGTTCACATTCTCCATCAGCCAGATCTGTAGCAAGAGTTAGAACAGTAAAAGAAAGGCTTTGCAGTATAACAGAGAACTTGATACATAGGAAGATGTTAAGCTCACCTGAAGAAGCAAAGGGCTGCCAGCAAAGGTGGCGGTCTCGCCACGATGGACAGCGTCCAAGCCCAGTAGTGTCTCAACTACAACAAGAGGTACGAAATCTCTCCCCATCCACATTTGGCCAGCAATGTTAACCAGGGCACAACTAACCCGCCCATCGAAAGGGACAAGTAGATACTGGGCAAGGAGACATAAGCAAAGTGCATAACGACGCCGTAGCTGAAAGTTTAGATTACTGAGGTCACCATTAGGATGGAACCTCTCAATAAGCCATGGGATGCCAAGGCAGTTGGCCGGTGTCAGAAGAGATGCCTCCATCCTGGATAGGCCACAAAATCACATCTCCTGCAGCCAAACTGAGAGGAAGAGAGTAGGAACGACAACAGAACTCCGCGGAGTCAAGTCCAAGATGGCAGCAAACCCCTCTATAGTTGGACATAGCTCCTCAAGACCAAACCAAAAGACGTGAGACTGCGGATCCCACAGTTGTACAGCAGCCATAAGTAAAGATCTGTATATCTTCACAGTTCTCAGTATGAAAAGGGCATTAAAATCGAAAGGGGCAAACCTCAAACCTTCGATGGGGGAGAATTCCTCAATCCATGAAGAAAGGGGATTGGCCATCTGAGTTCGAGCAACAGCAAATGGGGTCTCCAGGACAGTATCTATAGGGCAGAAAAGGGCAAAAAACCAAAAATTCGGTAAAAGGCACACCTATTGTGGCGGTCGCTACCTTAGAATTGGCGACCGCCAACTTCAAAAAGCACAGTACAGTGACATCAGCCCTTTGACTGGGCGACCGTCGAGTTTGAAATAGCAACCACCATGTCAGTTTCCTTGAAAGTAACGACCTCCATGTTGGATCATGGCGACCGCCATGTTAGAACATGGCGGGTATGTGACAGTTTGCATTCTGTGTGATCTGTATCAGTTGGGGCGCCTGAATTATGCGTCCAAGGCAGTTTGAACAACAAATAAAGGAAAATCATGCAACAGATGGGCAGATGAAGTAATAAATAAAACTAAGGTCCAAAGTGCATTAAAAAGTAGTAGAGTGTAACAAGGTAAAAACTGGGGCACCTAGGCCCAATAAACAGCAAAATGGGGCACGCAGGCCCATGGATCAAATAGATGTATCAAACTGGGGCACGTAGGCCCATTAAAATAAATGTATCAAGAAATAAATGAAGCTGGGGAAGGGGAAAGCTCTCCCTCTCACTAATGCCTGAGGCTAACTCGCGGGGAAGGGCCGGCCTCCTCCGAGCTGTCATCCTTGAAGAGTCTGTTGAAGTCATCATCGTCGTCACTACTAGAGGAAGAAACAACTTTGGATCGACTCTGAGCAGATGAAACCGACCCTCTAGAACGAGCCCAAGAGGATGCCCGGGAACCACGGCCTCTAACTACGGATGGGGCCGGAACTAGAGCCTGTGGCGGCACTACGCTGGTGACCAGAGTTGGAGGCTATCAAAAGAAAAGCAAGACTCAGAGTAGAATAAAGATAAGAAAATGCAGAAAAACTAAAAAGAACACACAAGTTACTCACAACGGCCACTAGTGTGAAAGCAATGCCAGCTGCCCGCATCGAGGCATCCATCTGCCGGACCATCACTCTCAAGCCGGTGACCATTAGCATCGTCCGGTCTAACCAAACCTGATTGACCTATTGAAGAGAACAGTTTAGACAGATAAAGAAAAAAACAAGTAACTGAAGGAAAGGTAGAAGATAAACCTGGCTGATGTCAGTCCTGAACTCCAGTACTGGCGAAATAGGAACCGGCAGAGAGAAAGGAAATCCATAAACTATAGTCTGGATGTCCCATGGGATCTCTAGGCCCCTCATCCCACTAGCAGCTCCCGCAGCTCCATCTCTGGGACCAGCAACTCCAGAAGCATCAGCATCGGCAGCCTCCGGTGCTCGCCTCCTGCCACCCGAGGAAGTCGGGCCGGGACCTAAGGGACCCATCAGGTGCGCCCGGGCTCAGGTAGTGTAGTCCCCCTCCGCCACTAGTAGCTCCAAAACTAGGGTCCACACCATCTCTAGCAGCAAGTCGAAGGGGCCCAGATGATCAGTTCGGCGCATACGGACTGGAGGGACCACCAGTATACTGAAGTGATCGAGGCCAAGTGATTGGCGAACCACTCGCTCGCCAAGATAATACTCCCTACCGAATGGGCCCTCCAACAGGACCCGCCTCGAGGTGAGATCCCAGCTGCACAGCAGATCTGCGCTGGCCCAATCCCCTACCCCCTCTAGACACCCCAGTGAACCTGCAACAATTCAAAATATAGTACAATGCAAAGAACAATAAGACAAACAGTATGATGAACATTGTGCAGTAATCAGTGCCCAGTGAGTGCAGTACAGCGAACAAAATGAAGAACAGTGTGGTGCAGTACAGTGAACAGCGCAGTAAGCAGCATAATATTGAATGATAAGCAAAGATACCTGGTCAGGGGTCAGCCGGTCTAAAGATACCCAAAATCGGTCAAGATCCTTCCCCCCGGCTTTCTTCCCCTTCAGCCCTCGAGACCACCAGGCTGCACGGGGAATGACCAGAGGGTCTGCCGCAGAGTTCGCAGGGACATGAAGCCCGAGGAACTCGTAGGTCCATAATTGTAAAGAAGAAGACGTCAGCAAGAAGAAATAATAGATAACAGAAATAGATAAAGAACTGCTGAAGCTAAATCATACCTCCCAGACCCTCTAGTATCCCTCAATGCTGAGCTCCTGAGGGAACCGGGTCAGTGTCCGAATGAAGCCATACAGGGTGGCGAGAGCAGCTCCTCCCCAGTCGTAGTTGGCAACCCGGTCAAGACGAGCAAGTCCGCCTAAGTAATGCAAGTGGACGGCATTTTCCTTATTCTCGAACAAGGAGGTACCAAACATATACATAAGAAAGCCTGGGCGACCCACTCGTAGTGGCGAGGCTCGGTGCACTAGAAGTGTTGGAAGCAGTCAATGAACTAGGTGTATTTGACTCGATCCCGGTCCATCTGCGCAGGAACAGCCCCGAGGAAGTACAGCAGTGCGTCGGTCGACTGGGATATAAACAGATCAAACGGGATGGGGGCTCTTCCAACCCGGATGCCAGTAATAAGGGCAAAGTCCAGAGGCGTCAGAGTAGTCTCGAAGGTAGTGAAGTGGAAAGTGTTGGTGGTATCCCACCACCGCTCAGCCAGGGCTGCTAGCCATACCCGGTCATTGCTCGTCCTACCCAGCATGGCTATGAAACGAGCAAAACCAGAGGCATCAATATAAGTCCAGCTGGGAGCAGGGAGGGCATCATACCACTCCAACACCTCTCCGGAGGCTGAACCTCTAAAACCTCGGACGTAGTGACCAGCCTGTAAAGAGAAGACAGATAGAAAATACATAATGAATAGATCAAGCAAGCAAAGTGCAGGGAAGCAACTGAAAAAAAAACCTAGGTTCCTTCGGTCCTTTCAAGCCCTAGAAAACTAGGCACCCTAACCCTGGGTTCGTGTGTAAGTGATGGTCCTTCGATTCTTTTTGAACCCTAGAAAACTAGGCACCCTAACCCTGGGTTCGTGATTTCTGCATATCCTAATAATCCTAAGTCATGACGCATTAGGCAAACCTCTATCATTTTGGGTCAACCGTTCTTCACAAAATAATAATAATAATAACAACAATAATAATAATAGTAATGTGTTTTGCCCCTTTTACCCTAATCTTTTAGAATTAATTTTTTAGGAATCTTTGAAAATCTGCCCCAATCATAAAAAAAATAAAAAATAATAATAATAATAAAATTTTCCTAAAATCTATGAAATTTTTTAGCTTTTTCTTATGATTTTTCTCAAAATGTTCGGATTTTTCTTAAAAATTTTCTCGAATTTTCTAACATTTTCTTAAAAATTTCTAGAATTTTCTATCAATTTTCTCAAAATTTTCCTCAAAATTTTTAGAATTTTTTTCAAAATTTCTAGGATTTTCTAACATTTTTCGCAAAATTTTTAGGATTTTCTAACATTTTTCTCAAAAATTTTCTCAAAATTTTTAGGATTTTCTTCAAAATTTCTAGGATTTTCTAACATTTTTAGCAATATTTTTAGGATTTTCTAACATTTTTCTCAAAATTTTCTTTAAAATTCTTAGGATTTTCTAAGATTTTTTTTTTCGCAAAATTTTTAGAATTTTCTAATATTTTCTTAAAATTTTCCTCAAAAGTTTTAGATTTTCCTAAAACATCTTCTTAAAATTCCTCATTAATTTTATTTTTTTAGGGTTTTTCAAAAATTTTCTAAATGGTTTTTCAAATTTCCTAAAACTTTTCAAAAAGTTTTCTAGTTTTCTAAGATTTTTCTTGAAATCTCCCAGGATTTCTCTTGATTCTCTAAAAATGTTTTCCTAATTTTTCTACAATTGTTGAAAAATTTCCTAAAGTTCTTGAAGTATCCCTTAAACTTCTATTGTTAGGATTTTTGATAAAAATTACCCCTCTAATTTTCATACTCCAAAAATAAAAACAGAATTTCTCCCCCTTAATTTTTATGATTTTCCTAGAAATAAAATTTTTTAGCCTATCTAACTTTAAAATAATTGCACCTCCTACTGTATGTTCAAAAATTATAGTGTCCCTACTGTTTTAATCTCCATTACATGAGTACTTAAGCTAAAGTTCAAATCTCAATCATCATCATCAACAATGTATGTGGAAGGGTCAAATGTAACTTTAAAATAATTGCACCTCCTACTGTATATTCAAAAATTCTAGTGTCCCTACTGTTTTAATCTCCATTACATGAGTACCTAAGCTAAAGTTCAAATCCCAATCGTCATCATCAACAATCATCATCATTCATCAAACACATCAAAATAAATCATCAATATCATCATTGTCATTCATCACATCATTATATGGGGGGATCCTAGGTATACGTCTACGTTTGAGATATTTCATGCTTTGGTATTGAAACAATAGGAAACGAATACTTACCGATGGGCGTCGACAAGACATGTGGTGATCGGGCTCTCGTAGAAGAACGTCGGCAGCAATCGCATCATCCGGAGGCTCGTAGCATCTCATCCCACGTGAAACTACGCGATAAGGCAGAGGAGCATACGTGTGAGGGTCAAAGGGTGTTGGACGATCCTCTCCAGTGTCAAAATCCAAGAAGGCTACCATTGCGGCCTCTGCAGCAGCATCAGCAGCCGCCTGCGTCTCAGCAGCTGCTTGCGCCTCCTCCTCAGCAGCACGGCGGGAGGCACGCTCCGCCTCAAGAACAAGGGCATCCATCGCAGCAGTGGGCTACGTGGAAGTGTCCCCGTTAGTAGGAGGGACACTTATAAAAGAGCCCTCAGAAGTAGAGGGGCTCCGTTGCGCCCCCAAGTCGTCATCCCCATAGCCTTGGCCCGCCATGAAGAAGAATGGAATCATGAGCAGTAGTGTGAACATCGTGAGAAGCAAGAAGTAGCAAGAAAGAACAAGAAAAAACAGGAAAGCAAAGGAGAAGCAGAGAGAAGTCGAGAGAGAGCAAGAGGCTAGAGAGAGAAAGTGAACTGAGCGAATGAGCCCACTCCACACACCTCAGGAGACTGTATGCACGTTTGGAAGTGGCAGTCGCCACCTTCAATTATAGCGACCGCCAGGATATTCAAGAGTGTCTTAGCGATTGCCAGGTTCAAGGGGATCTTATTTGGCGTCTGCCACCTTCGAAGGGTTGTAATAGTGGCAACCACCACGTCAGAGGGGAAAACGGTGCCAGCTTGTTAACAGTCACATCCGTTTTAGGGTTTCAAAGGGGACCGTTTGGGGGTCTACTTTTTGTATCTGTTTATTCCCTTTTAAGTATATTCGTTTTATTTGTTTTTCTAGTAAAAATGATTCCCAAAAATAATAATTTTTCCTAAAAATAAAATAATAAACTTTCTCTCAAAAATATTTCGAGTATTCTATTGTGTGTGCTTTTAACCCTTATTAAATTCAAGTTTTCTCCCGATAAAATTAATTTTTAAGCCGTGACTTGACTTTTAAATTATTTTTGTCTCGAACCTCGCGCCGAATATTTTTAGGTCTTGACTCGACCTATTAAATTTATATTTTCTCCCGATAAATTTAATTTTTAAAGCCGTGACTTGGCTTTTAATTATTTTTATCAAGCGCATCGTTCTAAATTTTTAGATCTTAACTCGACCTATTAATTCATGATCTCTCTTTCCGATGAAATTAATTTTGAGCCGTAACTTGGCTTTTAATTATTTTTATCCCACGTTTCAAATTTTTAGGTCTTAACTCGACCTATTAGTTTGATGTTTTCCTCGTCAGTCCTCCTCATGACCGTAAACTGACTCGTCGGTCCTCCTCATGACCATAAACTTACTCGTCGGTCATCTTCATGACCATAAACTTACTCGTCGGTTCTTCTCATGACCCTAAACTGACTCGGTCCTCCTCATGACCACAAATTGACTCGTCGGTCCTCCTCATGACCTTCAACTGACTTGGTCCTCCTCATGACCATAAGCTGACTCATCGGTCCTCCTCATGACCTTAAACTGACTCGGTCCTCCTCATGACCATAAACTGACTCGTAAGTCCTCCTCATGACCCTAAACTGACTTGGTCCTCCTTAAACTGACTCGTCCGTCCTCCTAATGACCTTAAACTGACTTATCGGTCCTTTCACGAACTAAAATTGATCAATATCTTTCTTGCATTATACATGCTTTCATTACATTATACATGTCATCTTACATCCTTACATTTTGTCCCATAAACTACGTTCTGGTATGATCACTAGCAAAAGAGGGTACGTAGGCAGCTCGATGAAAATTCGAGTCTGACCAGCATCATATGCATGCTTGTGTGTTTGTAGCCTAAGATTGATGGCTCGGTCAAATGGTTGTTGTCTCTGGGTCTTTGATATAACATGCTTCACGCGTTACTATGCAAGTTATATTAAAGAGGGGCAACTGTAGACACCACAATTTAACCCCGCCTAATCTTATGCGAATTCGATGATAAAAATAGGTGAATTAGTACCTCCGTACTATCCTCGAGAAGTGATCCAAGCTCGGTATTGAACCCAAAACCTTCAAACCAATGAAATTTTAACGAACCATCGAAACTTGCTGCCCAAGTAAGGCGACCGCCAACTCTCGTCATGACGCCCGCTATAGAACTTTGTAGAAACCCTAGACAAAAGTGACGATCGCCACCTTTCATCACGGTGACTGCCAAATTCCATTGTGGCGACCGCTATAGAACTTTGTAGAAACCCTAGCCAAAAGTGGCGATCGCCACCTTTCATCATGGTGACCGCCAACTTTCATTGTGGCGACCGCTATAGAACTTTGTGGAACCTTTCAAAAACATGGCAACCGCCAAGTTGCATGATGGCGACCGCTAACTCCAAATGGCTTGACGTGTCCCAAAACGTGTCAACGCCTCATTGGTTGTAGAATTCTATAAATACCGTATCCCAGCGTACGTTTTTAGTACGAATTTTGAGTGAGAGAGACTCTGCCGATATATCGAGCGATTTCGAGCCCCGACGCCGAAGCCCTACCGAGATACCGAGATCCAAGCCTCCGACACCTACATTGAAGCCTACAATACTTGGATCACCACCTGAGGATTGGTCCATCGAAGCGCATTCCCAACTTGAGGATTACCCCCGGCAATCTAGGTACTTTGATTGGATTCTCGGCCCTTCTAGCTCCACTTTCTACCTCTTTGGAGTGGCCAGGTTATTTTGATCATTTCATTCCAATTATGTTCGTACATTGCTCATAGTTGCTTTAGTTATGCTCGAATTCAAAATTTAGCTTATTTGTTTATTGGCTTGCTTATATTAGTATTTAAACTCATTAAATGGTGCTAACATACTTTAGCAATTACAACTTAATAATGTTATTAATTGTTATAATAATGCACTTACATTTATGTGAATGTGGTAATTAAAACTATATTTCACTTTTAAGCTAAATAGTTGTTTTAATATTTTTAATATTAGTTTAATTTTCTTTAATTAGCATTCACTTTCATTTCCTTTTTCTTTTCTAGTAATCTTAATTTAATACATTTTTCTTTTAAGTATTAGTTTAATATTTTCTTTCTCTTTATTTCTTTTATTTGCAATGCTGTTTTAATTTTCTTTTAATTTATTTTTTTCTTTTCTTGTAATTTTCTTTTTCTAGCATTTACATTTCTCTTCTTGTAATATTAATTACATGCTCTATTTTATTTTCTTTTTAACTTTATATTCATTTTTTAGCTTTTATTTTCTATTTTTTTTTCTTTTTTTCTTTTTGTTGTTAGCTTTGTTTCCCTTGTAGTGTAGCACTTTATTATTAATTTCCTTGTAATTTTTCATTTGACACTTCTCTTCATTAAACATTAGTATTTATTACGAAGCTCCATTTTCTTTTTCTTTCATTTTCTTTTCATAGTCTTTATCTTGTTTTTCTTTTTCTTTCATTTTGCTAAATCCAAAAATTATAAAAAGTCCTTTTAAATTGGAATTCACTTTTTCATTTCTTTTCTTTTGTTTTGTTTAAAAATATAAAATGTAAATAATTAGGCTTCTTTTTTTTATTATTATTAGTTTAAATACATTTTATACCCTTTTTATTTTAGTATGTTCTTCTTACAAACTCTTTCCTTATTTTCTTTTCCTTTTAAAATTCTCTTTGTTATAAAATCCTTATTTTATTTGTTGATTAGCTTTCCTTTTTTATAGGATTTTGTTTATGCCTCTTTCATTTTGCATTTAGCATTTCTTTTATTAAAAATTTATCATGTTAATGCTAGCTTGATTTATTTTGACAATATGCATTTTTTTATTTGAAATCATGCTTAGGATAGTTTCGTTTATTTCTTGTTAGCAATTCGTATTTAGGAAATTTTTTGTTTTAGCAATTTCTAGCATACTTGTATCCTTTTGTTTAAATCATGATAGTTTAGTTTATTTTGATAGTATTACATGTGGATATGTTTCATGTATCTTTTAGCTAAAAATTACATGTCATAGGGTTTAGAATTTTTCTTTTGGAACTTATTTGTTTTGAATTGTTATGTGCGTATTTTATGTATTTTTTTTTCATATTTGATTTTAGATGTTTTCTCTTTGCCTCCATTTTTTTTATTTGCATGCATTTGAGAAATCATACTAAAGAACCAATGATGATTAGTAGAGGCCAACCTTACGTTTAGGCAAACGGGGTGCCTAACACTTTTCCCGATTCGTACCTTAGCCCCCGAACACTCTTTCTCTTGTTAACGTTTTAAAGATCAATAGCTAATTTTGTTTTTCTTAATTTTTCTCAAAAACTAAGTGGCGACTCTATTTTCAATAAAAGGGGGTTTCAAAATTTAGTTTTCAAGGTGTTAAAATATTTTTCAAAACATCTTTGAATTTCCTTATTTTTGATTATTTTCAAAATCCCAAAATCCCAACGCCACATCAGATCTAAGTGCAAAGCATAGCATACATTAGGCTTTCTACTGTCGAAGCATAAGGAACTGCTTTCATCTTCTTTATCTCATTAGGTGTTTTAGGACACTAATCTTTGGACAGAGTGATTTCATGCCTGAAAGGAAGAAACCCTTTCTTGGAATCCTACATGCTAAAACGAACAAGGATATCATCGATACACTTTACTTGTGATAAGCCCAATATCTTTTGTTTTTGATCTCACAAAAACTTGATCCCAAGATTGTGACTGGTTTCTCCCAAGTCCTTCATATTGAATTACCTAGATAGCCATGCTTTTACCAAATATAACACCCACACATCATTTTCGATGAGCAAGATATTGTAGATACCCCAATCTGACCAAGTCGAATCTTAGGCACCCGCCTTAAATGTGCCCCGATGATAGAAGAATGAGAAACAAGCTCGGAGATCCTCCTATGCAAGCGAAAATACAAAAACCATCAAACAGCCCAAGCCACGACCTTCATTTCTAACGGCCCCTATAAATTGATTCTCACCACCACATTTTGATCTTGGCCGCTACTTTTTATGTAACGGCCGTGACATTTTGATTTTAAACACAACATTTGGCTACCATAAATGTAGCGGCCTGTTCTGTAAAAAGTATAAAGGTTACGGCCTGAACTGTTAAAAAGCAAAAAGGTAACGGCCTTTACTATTACCACTTTTGGGACAGGTGGCTGCATCCCAGAGGGGGTCTGCCTTGCTTGTTTTGCCTATAAATAGACGCCATTTCCAAGCCAAAACAAGAGAGTGCAGTTTCAGAGCACCCTTACTCTGCCAAAATTCATTCTCACCCAATATCCTATACTTCCTAAGCCATTTTTTGTGTTCTTGCTTGCCTTTAAGGAGTACTCAAAGCTTGTATTGGATTAGAGGCATCCCATCTTCATCTCGGGGGACCATTCGAGGTGGTTATACACACGAGGTAACCATAGAAACCACGACTTTTCTCTAAACCCTCATTTCCTTCCTCTGAGGGTGTCGTGGGTGAAGTTTTCTTCGTTTTATTAATTATTTAGCATCCTTTTCAATACAAGTATTGTTTATTCTAGTTTTTCTCCTTGCTAACAGTATTCTCGTAACTTTCTGTCTCTATATTCATTGCTGTTCTATTTTGCTTCGGAACCCACAAGCACACTAAGCACATTTAAAGTTCTCTGAGGTTCACAGAATCTCACGGTCGTGACCTTCTAATGACACGGGCGTGTGGTTTCTTAAACCAATATTAATGACCATGAGGTTTAATACCGAGTCATCATTTTCAGACCTATACACGGTACGATCGTGTGGTTTATTTACCTAGGCCGTGACATACCTTTTAGGCTGAAGATGTAATAAAAACGGTTTCAAAACCTTCTGTTGTTTATTCATGCCAAGCTCCATTTTCTTTTGTACTTTTCTATTTTGTTTCTTCCCTTCTGCAGCTTAGGTTATTCTTTTAATGGTTGATAATCAATGGATCTAGTTTGAAATAGATGAGTTATCATCTTTGTGTTTCGTGCCTTCATTTTTATGTATTTTGTTAACATGCAACACGATGGCTGGGACCTCTTTATATCACGGTCGTGTGTTTTGTGAGTCCAATAGTGCAGGTCGCGCGATTTACAAATACCGCTAGTTTTGTTTCTATGATTGTCACGGTTGTCACATTTATTTGGCTACGGCCATAAGGTTTTGTGAGGTCAGTACATGAGAAATGTGTTTATCGTGCCCTATTACTCATTTTTAATATTATGTATGCTATGTTTTGAGTTATTATTTGTACAGAGGATAAAAGATGGTGGATTTGGTCTAAGATCCATAGGTCATGGCCTTCATCTTACTTATCCTACATGTTTGGGCCCCTTTTTTTTGGTCCTCGCTTCACAACCATACCTTTTTGAAACCATGAAAACTATAGCTGCGACTTTGTTTTGTCACGGCCGTGAGGTTTATTTATCTTTTTTGTCGCGGTAACTCTAAATTTAGCATGGCCGCCACCTGTTTGTCCTTTTATGTCACGACTATGAGATTTCTTACTATGGCCGTGTGTTTTATGTATATCTAGTAGCTTGAAACAGTATTCTATTCTTTTCTGTTTTATTCTGTATAGCTTGTATATAACATGTTAGAAACTGAAACTTTGCTGCATGTCCCTTAGGCCTTAATTTATTTACTTTCCTGCTCTCTTGCATATTTTTTCGCTTTGCTTTGCTTTGCTGAAACTATATGTGTGACATATCTAGAAATAATAACCAAATCGCATGACCCTAAAAAGCGTAGTTAGGTTTTGCTTTGTTGTTTGCTTTTGTTTGAACTCTTTTCAACCTCCCGTTCTGTATATATTATCTTTAAAAAAATTTATAGTAAGAACCAATATTGACAAAGTAGAGGCCAATCTCATGGTTGAGTGAGAAGGGTTCCTAATACCTTCCCTTTTCGTACATTAGGCCCTGGACCCTCTTTTTCTCAGGTTACACTTTTAAAAGACCCATAACCTTCTTTTGTTTTTCTTAGTTTTTCTCAAAAATTATGTGGCGACTCCATTTTGTTTTACAAATGAATTCAGATATCTTGGATTTTCTATTTTATATAGAAAAGGAACATTTTTCCAAAAATGATGGATATCCGAAGCATTTTCCCTTTCCAATCTTCCCCGAAAACACCCGCAGTTTTCTGGCAACTCCGCTGGAAATTGATTTTTCAAAAAAAAAAAATTTATAAGAGGGATTAACTTGAAATGCCAATGGTTCTTATTATAAACTTTTTCATCGGTATTCGCATCTTCATTTGCATATTTGTGTGCTTGATTCTCAAACCCCTGCTCTGCATACCAAATACTCCGATCAGTTTACTGTCTCGGGGCTATGTCGGGAAAGCCAGAAAGCTTTCTGGCCCTATGCTTCCATAGATGTGGCAAAAAGATTTATTGCGTACCATTTGACCATGCCTTGCACCATTCCTGGCATTGGGAGGTATATTCTTAACTCTATTAAGAAGGTACATTGAGTGAAGACCTACTAGCCTTTTCATGAGCATATAGCTTCTTTGAATCCTTCTTTAGGATCAATAAATCTTTTAGGGTTATGTGATTTTCCTTTTATGAATGCTTTTATTTGTATAGTAGCGCCTCAATTAGGGTTAGCCTTCGTTTTCCCGATCCGTCTTCGAGGGAGAGCTATTTTGAGTTTACGTGAGAATTTATCGATTCGTATGAGTTTGTTTTCGAGAGTGAGTTATTTTGAGTCTAGGCCCGGCTGATGAGTTTTTCAATTTGTGTAAGCCCTTTCAGTTCAGAGACCTAGAATCATAGCTTTAGATAGTGAAGAATCTATACGCACTTGGGCCCAATCTCCGAGAAAAAGACTCAAACGTATTAGCCAGTTAAGATTACCGATGGCAGACCTAGAACTAACCATGACTAACATAATGATGGCAATTTTGGAATTACAGTGGACAGTTGAAGGGGTTAGTACTGCTATGACGAATCAAGCTAGACTTTAGATACAGTGTCAGGCTCAGATTCAGGCCTTACAGACTTGAGTTGCGGAGCTCAATGTGGTTGTTCCAAATGATCAAGAGGACGGAGTAGAAAATGATATTTGGGATTACAATGTAGGACACAAGGGAGTTCAGCAAGTAGTTTCTGCACAGCCTGTTCAACCAGGGATCCCAAAAATCCTAGCCACAAAAGAATCAATCTTACCTGATAAGCTTAATAAGCTGGAGAAGATTTTGAGGAAAGCCCAAGGTGTCGAAGACTATATGCTAGATGTCGAGGGACTTTGTCTCTTCCCCGATGCTAAACTTCTTGAGAAATTCACGATGCCTGATATATAGAGAAATTTGACGAAACTGGGGATCCGAGGATTCATCTCAGAATGTATGTGGGGACTTTATCGCCGATGGGTATTAGTGACCAATTGAAAACCCAAATTTTCCAATGATCTTTGTCAGGAGCCACTCAAAAATGGTTTTTCTCCTTAGATACTGCCAAGATGAGAACGTGGGAGGACATTGCTACTGCACTTGTCAATCATTACAACTACAACATTCATCTCGATGACACTACTCGGGAGCTCGAGACCACCCATTAGGAACCTAAAGAATCTTTTGTGGAATTCCTGACCCAATGGATTGCTAAAGCAGCTAAGATAATAAGTCGACCCACTGAGAAAGAATAAGTAAGAATGGTGGTGAAGAACCTGTAACCGTAATTCTGCAAGTATCTAATCACAAAGCCGTTAATGACGTTTGAGCAAATTTTTGATATAGGGATACAGATAGAGGATGCGCTGCAGTCCGGGAATATTGAAAAGGGAGAATCGAGTCAAAAAATGGTTCGAAAACTGTATGTTGGTGATCAGAATAATGCCGCCAATGCAGTGAGCCGAAGTTATGATGTAAACTTGCTAAACCCCAATCCAAATCAGGCAAGCCCATCTGTTCAGCCGGTTGCCCAAAACCCATCCCAAAATTAGAAGAGAACCTTTACCCAACTCACCATGTCAATAACATCCATCTTGAGCCATTTGATTTAGAGGGGCCTTATAAAGCCTTTGAAGCCGACTCCACCTCCAAATCCTCTGCCACCCCAATATAATCCTAACCAGTACTGTGCCTTTCTCCAGGGGCACAGCTATTTAACCAATAATTGCATGAGACTTCGGCATAAAATTCAAGATCAGATTGACAACAAAGTAATCCCTCCACACACTGCCACTCAAAAGCCGAATGTTACTACCAACCCTTTTTCGAATCATGCCAGTTAGCATAATGTAAATGCCATTGGAGGAGTGTTGGAAGGATCTGATCCCACTAAGTTCATAATTTTCGTAACAGAACCAAAGTCGATTGCATATTTTCCACTCGGACAGGAGGTGTTGTGGCTTGATGATCTTATCCAGGATTTGATTGAGGATGATTCTTTCACCTTGTCGATTTTCATTATCTATGAGGAAGAAACCCTTCCCCTATCAATGACGAAGAAGATGAAGAAGTCAAATGCCTATGAGAAGATCTGGCTCGTCTTGAGGTATTAGATGATTGGAAAAGGCTACAATTGACATCAAGTGGCACGTCCCGACCATCCCGATCAATGATATAGCCTGGCATCAAGGGGCAGCTTGGTATGGAGAGGCTAACCCGAGTTTTTAAACAGGTGAAGTCAGAAAAGCAGTATCAGAAAGAGGATAGTCTTCAAAGGAAAATACATTGATAATGAGAACATGTAGGAAGAAAATTTGCTAGTCAGTACGGAAGCCAAGGGGAAGAAAGAGCAGAAAGAGGAAAGTACTCCCTAAGTAAATTTATTAGGAATCGCAAGTCTTATATTTGACCCTTCCACATACATTGTTCCTCTCGATGAGTCGAGGCACAAAGGAGCCAAGAAAACACATAGAGAGAATAGAGAGACAGAATGGTGAAGAGGAAGATGTAGTACTAAAGCAACATAAGAAGACACAAGCCAATGTAAGCATTTGGGGTTTCTCGTGGTATCCCACAAACACCAACAGGCCGTCCTAAAAGCCTTAAATAGTATGAATATATCAATTGATATCACTCCTAACCAGCTGGTTGGAATGCTCGTACCCGAGAAATACTCCAGCATTATTATCTTCAGTGGCAAGAATTTTTCAGAAGAAGGGCCATCCCACAATAAGCCATTACATTTAACCATCAAATGTCTGAGAAAATGGGTACCGATTGTTTTGGTTGACAACGGCTTTGCCCTCAACAAATGCCCACTGCAAACTGCTTACTGCCTAGGATTGAAGATGCAAGACTTCAAGCCGAGTGAATAAGGGGTACGAGCACACGGTAACATGCGAAGAGATGACTTAGGATTGGTGACTTTCGCGGTAATAGTGGAAGCCTTGGAAAGCAAAGTAGAATTTCATGTCCTTGATGTGCCGGCGTCATTCAACCTGTTGCTAGGAAGGCAATGGCTACATGACCCATTGATTAGAGCTGTTCTGTCCACCCTCCACCAAAAGATAAAATTGATCAAAGATGGAGTAACTATTACTATACTAGGTGAAACTAGCTTGTCAGCTCCACTTAGTGATGCTACGCCGCTTCTTGAGATCCAACACGAGGAGGAGGATTTCTTATTGAACGGATTCGATTTTGATGAAAATAAGGCCATACAAGTTCTGATGAATGATGAAGGGAGTTATGTTAACCCAAAGGTCATAGCCATGATAAAGTAAATGTCTTAATTTTTGGGCTTGGGATTAGGAAAGCATCTGTAAGAGATCTCGAAGCCGATCCTTGTAAATCACAATCGCCTTGGGTACAGACTAAGATACAAGCCAGAACTGGAGGAGGCAAACATAGGAAATTGTGGGGCGACACTGAATGGACGTTTCATCAAGCAAGGGGATGATTTCCCTTATTGTGGATTCCCAAAACCATGGATTGAAGAGAAGACTAACAAGAAATTACCAAGATTGGAGATCTTTTTCAGCCATCAGCTATCTGATAGTGATGAAGAAGCAGAGATTTGGCAAATGGGTTTTGCCAAAAAGACACAGGAAGATTGGGCAGATCTTTGTAAAGAAGGAGATCTTGAGTCTTTCTTCAATGAAGAGATTGCCCGGGTGCGTATAGGCAATGATGACAAAGACAAGGACAAGCTGATGATGGGAGCTGACGCACCTATGGATCACACTTTGCTTATCATGGATGCAACTAAAATGAAAAAGAGTCAGTCTTTTAAGTTTTTTATTATGCATGATGTAACAAGTGAGTTGGGGTCTGAGTCTTTTGAGTCTACCTATATCAGATTAGTTAGCGCTGAGTCTACCGGGAATGCATTTGTTGGCATCCCGAGCCCTTTCTATCTTGAGTCTTAGGATGTAACCCCTTTTGAAATCGATGAAAAGAAATCAAACTTTGCTTATTTTGTTGTGGCTCAAATATTTTGTCTTGATTCCAAAGATTTTAATCGAAAAGAAAGAAGAAATGCGAGCCAAACCTATAAGTGAAGAAACAATTTCGACAAATCTTAATAATGAAAATAATCCACAAATGGTTCAGATTGGTACCACCTTATCTTTAGAGGAACGTGAACAGCTAATCTTTTTATTAAAAGAATTTAAAGATATTTTTACATGCTCCTACGAAGACATACTTGGCATAGACCTCGACATTGTACAGCATCATATCCCCTTGTATCCCAATGCCAAGCTCATCAAGCAAAAGCTAAGGAGAATTAGGCCAGGTTGGGCGCTCAAGGTTAAGGAATAAATTACCAAACAGTTAGATGCTGAATTTCTTACAGTTATAGAGTATTCGAAATTGGTTGCTAATATTGTCCCCGTACTGAAGAAAGATGGAGAGATCCGGGTATGTACTTCAGAGACCTCAATAAGGCTGGTCCCAAGGATGACTTTTCTCTCCCCCATATAGATGTCTTGGTGGACAATATCGCCAAGAACGCGCACTTATCTTTCATGGATGGCTTCTCGGGATATAACCAAATTCTAATGGCTCCAACAGACCGAGATAAGACTACCTTCACAACACCTTGGGGTACTTATTGTTATAGGGTCATGCCATTCGGATTGAAAAATGCGGGAGCAACGTACCAAAGGGCTATAACAGCATTGCTGCACGACATGATACACAAAGAGGTAGAAGTATATGTGGACGATATGATTGTAAAATCCAAAATTCGAGAGGGACACGTTATTGCACTAAGGAAATTCTTCAAGCGGATTAAAAAGTACAAGATGCGTTTGAATACTTGGAAGTTTGCCTTCAGAGTCACTACATGTAAGATGCTCGGTTTCATAATCACACAGCGAGGTATAGAGGTAGACCTTCGAAGTTCAAGGCCATTCTCGAAATGCCTCCCCCAAAGATCGAGAAGGATGTAAGGAGCTTCCTGGGAAAGGTTCAGTTTATCAGCCGATACATTGCTAAACTAACAACTACCTGTGAACCCTTGTTCCGACTCTTAAAGAAAGAGTCCAAGTTTCAATGGGATCAGTAGTGCCAGGATGCTTTCGAAGCCATACAGATGTATCTATAATACCCCCTAGTTTTGTTACCATCAGAACCCGATAATCCTTTGATATTATACCTATCAATGATTGATTCAGCAATGGGATGTATGCTTACACAGGAAGATGAAGCCAAGGTAGAAAAAGTTATCTACTACTTGAGTAAGAAGATGACCGAATGCGAACTATGGTATACGCCTTTGGAAAAGACTTATTGGGCACTAGTCTGGGCATCCAGGAAGTTACGCAACTACATTTTGGGATACTGTGTTATTCTAATCTCAAGAATAGATCCACTCAAATACCACTTTGAAAAACCGGCGTTAATAGGAAAGTTAGCCCGATGGTTGCTGATGCTAGCCGAGTTTGATTTGTAGTATGTCACAAGAAAATCAGTAAAAGGGAGAGCCATTGCTGAGTTTTTAGCCAATCATCCTATTAACGGAAAAGAAGAGCCTGAATTTGAGTTTCCTGATGAGCAGGTGCTGAAAGTTGAGAAGGATCAATGGACCCTCTACTTTGATGGAGCCTCAAACCAATACAGTTATGGGCTAGGGCTACTTCTTGTTACCTCTGATGATTCTCGTATCCCTTTCGCTTTTAGCTAGATTGAATGCCGCTATAGAACTAGGGACAAGAAAATTGGAGGGCATAGGAGACTCATCTCTGGTCATATCCTAGGCAAAGGGAGAGTGGAAGGTCAAAGAAGAAAAACTAGTTCAGTATCATCAAGAACTCGAGCTAATGATCCACTGCTTTGAAAGCGTAATATTCCTTCATGTGCCAAGATTGCAGAACAAATTCGCCGATGCCTTGGTTACTCTAGCATTAATGACAGATATGTTGTCCGGGATAAGAATGAGGCCCTTGATGTACCTACAATCAACATCATCGCTATAACCCAAGAAACCAATGATGAGTTACAATGGTATCACAACATCTGGGAATTCATTGAGAAGGGAGATTATCCGAGTCGAGCCAATAAGAAGGATTAGAGAGCTATCAGGAGACTCGCCACATAGTTCATAATCTATGGGGGAAAAACTATACAAGAGAGGATATCTGGGAGTTAATAAACTCTACATTGACACAAAAGAAGGACACGAGGTGATAAGAGAAATTCATAAAGGAGTTTACGGGCCTCACATGAGTGGAATGATGCTAGCTAAAAAGATCCTCCATCGAGGATATTTCAAGATGACTATGGAAGCAGACTACCATCAGTTTGTCCAGAGATGCTAAAAATGCCAAATCCACGTAAATCTCATGCATATACTGCCATCTCAGCTGTATAATATGACCTCACTCTGGTTGTTCTCAATTTGGGGAATCGACGTCATTGAGTGGACACGAGTTTATCCTTGTGGCAATTGATTATTTTACAAAATGGGTCAAAGTTGCCTCTTACTCGATCCTGAATACTGCCTAGGTAGCTAAGTTCATAAAAAAGAATCTCATTTGCTAGTACGGAGTCCCGCACGAGATATTTTCTGATAATGGTTTCTACTTTCAGGGAGAAGTTTTGGATCTATTGGAGGAATACTAGATTGCTAATCACTAATTCTCACCATACAGACCACAAACCAATGGGGCTATGGAAGCCGCAAATAACAATGTGAAGAAGAT
Source organism: Heliamphora ciliata (assembly GCA_032360265.1). Classification (NCBI taxonomy): domain Eukaryota; kingdom Viridiplantae; phylum Streptophyta; class Magnoliopsida; order Ericales; family Sarraceniaceae; genus Heliamphora; species Heliamphora ciliata. The sequence continues at coordinate 9,003 of JAUMHN010012701.1, read as the reverse complement.
CATTCAAAAAATAATAAAGGGAAGTAGAGACTGGCCAGAAAGCAACCATTTGCGCTTTGGGGATATCGGACATCGATTAGAACTTCTATTGGAGCAACGCCCTATGCTTTGGTCTACGGAATGGAAGCAATCCTACCTATTGAATTGGAAATCCCGTCTTGGAAAATAATGGCCGAGAGTGGAACTCCCGAAATAGAATGGCAGAGGGACAGATTTGAAGAATTACTCTTGTTTGATGCAAGGAGACTCAGAGCGCTATTTCATGTTTAGGGGTATCAGAGGAGGATAGCTCGAGCGCTCACCGAGAAGGTTAAGTCTCGAAACTTGAAGGAAGGTGATTTAGTCCTCAAAGAGATCAGAGCTCCGATTTTTTACCCTAGAGACAAGGTCAAACCCAATTGGGTCGGATCCTATCTTATTAAAACCCTCATGTCAGGAGATTCTGCAATTTTGATGGACTCAGACTGAAACGCCCACAAAATGAGAGCCTCAATACCCCTGAGGAAAAAGCCCACAAAAGGAGAGCCTCAATAGCCGAGTGTTACATGCGCCTCGAACTACGTTATGGCCCGATTCCCTTCTTCGAGATATGTAGGCAGCTTTTGTTAGAAGTTCAGCCCAAACCTTTGTTCAGAATTTCCTTTTTGTAACTTTGTTTCGAGTAGTCAGTCAATGCAAAAGCTTGTTTTAAATTTCTCTAGTAAAGTGATTATGTTGCAAGAGTAAAGCAAAAAAAAAAGGGCAATCGCAAACCAAAAGTGGAGAAATCTTCATTAATAAGTTAACCGACACGGATTTCAAAAAATATAAGAGAGGCTCACAAATCGTCATCATAAAAAGCTAAAAAGGAAAGCAAACATAGATATTGAGACATAGCAAAAGAAGTCAAGTTCTCTTTCTCTTTGCATCTCCTCCTTGTCCTGCCTCGCGCTCTATCTCTGTCTGTAGCCAAGCCCTATAAACTTCAGAAAGCCTACTATCAAAGTCCCTACCAACTGGTATCCTCAGTCAAGAAGACCAAGCCCGCTTATACTGACTCAGGAAAGGGGCCCGGTGAGGATGACTGTACAGATGGCTCATAAAAGTCTTGAAACAAATTTGGGTACGCCCAAACTGGTGAAGAATGCGATAAGGATAATAGAAGGTGGTCAGCTTCAAGCCAACCAACAGAACCCCTGAGTGACCAGCAGTGGAAACAGTCATAGAAGATATCTTCAGTTAGGGGCACAGCCAAGAGATGTCTTCTCCAGTTAAAAAACTCATAAAATCTATCCAATCAGCTTCAGTGGAGCAAAGTCGGTAGAACTGACAGCGAATAAAGGACTTAATGCTGTAGGTATCAAACATAGGTTTCTCCAACAGATTCACTTTATCAACCAAACATGAGAGAAAAAGAAAAAAGAGAGCTGAGTAGAAAAATCCGAGAGAAATAAAGAAAAATGAGAGCTGAGTGGATACCTACAGAAAGAGTGCACGACCAGCAAAATAAGGAGCACCCCCAGCATGGACTTCATCGAGCCCCAGAAGCATCTCAGCTAGAATCAACAGGACAGGATCTCGACCCTCATGAATCTGATAGGCCACATTCACTAGGGAAGAGCTAGCATGTCCATCTAAAGATCTCAGGAGGAAGTTGTTAAGGTTGTATACTAAAAACTATGGATTTTATTTTGATTTTAATATTTAATTTTATTTTACTAAAATTAATTTTTTATTTTATAAGAATCTTAATGAGCAATGTATGCAATATCATTTCTTTAATATTATACATGGTTATCCTTTATTCTATACAGTATTTAATCTGGTGTATAAGGAATGGCTTACACACAGAAAATCAGATTATAGATTTTTGCAGAATATATGTTATTGATGGATTATTAATTATTGATGGAATTCACGTCTCGATTGTTCGGGATTGACGATACCCCCTTAAAGAAGTTTATAAGTTTTGACCAGACCAAACCCTACATGTGGATTTGATTATCTGGCGATCAGATAAGTTAAGTAGAAGGACTTAAGAAATTTTAAGCTACCGATTAAATTAAATTATCAGTAATTAAATTTAATTGGATGGTATTGAGAATCTTAACATAGAAATATGGGTTAAGCATTTAATAACAGAAGCTAAATGCAAATTGGTCTTGAGATTATGGTTAAGAGTGCAGTTATAATTTTTTAGTGGTGTGAACTGTAATTTAGTATTTTATGAAAATTGCAGAAATCGTTGTAAAGTTTTCATAATTACAGAAACCGCTAAGAGGTTTCCATAGTTGTGAAAACCATTGGATAAGTATTTAGATTACACCAGAAGTCTAAGTTATAATTACTCCACATGTGCCTGCTGTAGCCCTATAAATATATGGATAGGCTGAACCAAATTCATAAGTTGTCTTTCAAGAATAAGATTGTCCACGTTCAGCCGGTACGAGTTCTCAAAGGATCATAGCTCACACTACGTTCGAGAATCACATCGGGAATACAGTAGAAGGTCTGACCGGAGCTTCAACAAAAAAAAAAGGGCAATCGCAAACCAAAAGTGGAGAAATCTTCATTAATAAGTTAACCGACACGGATTTCAAAAAATATAAGAGAGGCTCACAAATCGTCATCATAAAAAGCTAAAAAGGAAAGCAAACATAGATATTGAGACATAGCAAAAGAAGTCAAGTTCTCTTTCTCTTTGCATCTCCTCCTTGTCCTGCCTCGCGCTCTATCTCTGTCTGTAGCCAAGCCCTATAAACTTCAGAAAGCCTACTATCAAAGTCCCTACCAACTGGTATCCTCAGTCAAGAAGACCAAGCCCGCTTATACTGACTCAGGAAAGGGGCCCGGTGAGGATGACTGTACAGATGGCTCATAAAAGTCTTGAAACAAATTTGGGTACGCCCAAACTGGTGAAGAATGCGATAAGGATAATAGAAGGTGGTCAGCTTCAAGCCAACCAACAGAACCCCTGAGTGACCAGCAGTGGAAACAGTCATAGAAGATATCTTCAGTTAGGGGCACAGCCAAGAGATGTCTTCTCCAGTTAAAAAACTCATAAAATCTATCCAATCAGCTTCAGTGGAGCAAAGTCGGTAGAACTGACAGCGAATAAAGGACTTAATGCTGTAGGTATCAAACATAGGTTTCTCCAACAGATTCACTTTATCAACCAAACATGAGAGAAAAAGAAAAAAGAGAGCTGAGTAGAAAAATCCGAGAGAAATAAAGAAAAATGAGAGCTGAGTGGATACCTACAGAAAGAGTGCACGACCAGCAAAATAAGGAGCACCCCCAGCATGGACTTCATCGAGCCCCAGAAGCATCTCAGCTAGAATCAACAGGACAGGATCTCGACCCTCATGAATCTGATAGGCCACATTCACTAGGGAAGAGCTAGCATGTCCATCTAAAGATCTCAGGAGGAAGTTGTTAAGGTTGTATACTAAAAACTATGGATTTTATTTTGATTTTAATATTTAATTTTATTTTACTAAAATTAATTTTTTATTTTATAAGAATCTTAATGAGCAATGTATGCAATATCATTTCTTTAATATTATACATGGTTATCCTTTATTCTATACAGTATTTAATCTGGTGTATAAGGAATGGCTTACACACAGAAAATCAGATTATAGATTTTTGCAGAATATATGTTATTGATGGATTATTAATTATTGATGGAATTCACGTCTCGATTGTTCGGGATTGACGATACCCCCTTAAAGAAGTTTATAAGTTTTGACCAGACCAAACCCTACATGTGGATTTGATTATCTGGCGATCAGATAAGTTAAGTAGAAGGACTTAAGAAATTTTAAGCTACCGATTAAATTAAATTATCAGTAATTAAATTTAATTGGATGGTATTGAGAATCTTAACATAGAAATATGGGTTAAGCATTTAATAACAGAAGCTAAATGCAAATTGGTCTTGAGATTATGGTTAAGAGTGCAGTTATAATTTTTTAGTGGTGTGAACTGTAATTTAGTATTTTATGAAAATTGCAGAAATCGTTGTAAAGTTTTCATAATTACAGAAACCGCTAAGAGGTTTCCATAGTTGTGAAAACCATTGGATAAGTATTTAGATTACACCAGAAGTCTAAGTTATAATTACTCCACATGTGCCTGCTGTAGCCCTATAAATATATGGATAGGCTGAACCAAATTCATAAGTTGTCTTTCAAGAATAAGATTGTCCACGTTCAGCCGGTACGAGTTCTCAAAGGATCATAGCTCACACTACGTTCGAGAATCACATCGGGAATACAGTAGAAGGTCTGACCGGAGCTTCAACTCGAGAAATCAAAATTTGTAGTTAGAGAATTGACCAAAAGGTATTTATCTGAAATAACTATGGTGGCACGGGTTTTATTTTTGATTGTTCGACATCAAAATTTTTTTATCTGGAGCATGTTTCGGCGATTGGCCATCTAGTTTTTATTTTTCAAAAAATTGTTTACAAATCAATGATCTTGGCAGTTTGCCTCAAAAAATTGGTATTATAGCTGTTTTGATTTTGTTTACGGCTAATCGAGGCGCCGAGTAGATTTAGAACAGTGCTAACTTTGTTTTGTAAGTATTGTAATCCCGATTCTATGATCATTATTTTATTCATGTTTAATTGAATGATTGAATGATGATTATAATTAATTTTTTAATCACGAGGGTTGATCGTGATAGTTTAAGTCTTTTAGTTCGAATGTGAGCCTACAGAACATAAGTTTTCGATATAAATTTTTTATTTAATTTTAAATATTATTTAAAATATTTAAGAACATGTTTGACTGCCTAAAAATACGAAGAACAGGTGGCGTCATAACCGGTGGTGTAACGTCCCACTTTCCCAACAATTATACCCTAGGATAAAAGGGTAATAATGTGAAATCCGGACCCGTCTCTTTTTGAGATATATATATATGTTGATGTATTCTTTTCCGTATATGTATCTCTTGGTGTATGGTTTATGTTTCCAGTTGTAGAACAGCATGTTTTGTATAAGGGCTATACGTGTTATGCATGCGGGGGTCCGGCTTGGTTGCCTTTTTCCATTTTCTCTCCCAGCGTTGACTGCTCGAGCAGTGGTGTGGCAGGGCCTATATCGGCAAGGGGCCCGCTCGAGCGATGGGGACCGCGCTCGGGCGGTGGGTCCTGGGTACCAATTTCTATAAAACCTGGCAGCCTTGGTTTTTAGGCCAAAAATATCTTTTTAAAACATATCTCTTCTCTCTCTTCATTTCTCTACCTTCTCTCTAGTTTTTGGGTAGCCCGGGGCTTAGTTTTTTGCGGTTGGATAACAGATCTGTTGGCGACATGGGCTTCGTATCCATCCATACCGATTCTCGTTCCGACGAGGTTGGATTTTGAGACGTCAAGCTTTTAGCTCTTTGAGGTAGGATTCTAGACCTACAGCTGTTAAAAGGGTGATATATGTGATTATACTAGTTTTCACCGGGTAGAAATGCTTTAAATGTGATTTTCATGTTTTAAACTTTGGTTTTGGGTAAAAAGGGGATTTTACACCTTTTCCTGGTTTTATACATGAGCTGGGTGTGTTGACATCCGTGGTTTTCAAAAGGAGATTTGAAAACGAGATGTTAGTGGATTTTGTGAAAATCATACTTTTGGAGGTTTGGAGCTAACACTTGGGGTTGAGTCTCAGTTTTATGAAACTATGTTGTTACATGCTTGTAGACCTCCATGTGGATGGATTGGATCCTTTTATACATGCAATGTAAAACTACTTTATGGGTTTATAAATATTTTGCATAGATGTACCGGGACAATGGGTGTATTTGTGATGAGTTGGGCTTCTATTGCTCGTCGGTGTAAGTTCAAAAACGTGCGTAGAGTAGGTACTCAGTTCCTTTGAGTTAGTACCCGTAAATTGAGGGTGGGTGCTCAGCACCCTTGGGCTCAGGTCCCGTAAATTGAGTGGTTGGGTGCTTAGTACCCTCGGGATCAGGTCCTGTAAACTAAGAGGTTACATTATCGTGACTCCGTATAGAGCTTGTCATTACCAAGTGGGCCTTCAGTGGTAACTAGGGTAATGGGTAAGAGTCTATAGTTGTTACCTATGTCTGTGTTGCAGAGTCGGTACATAGGATCTCATTTTACCGTGTTTTCCTCGGATGTGTGTTCCGAGAGGGAAAATTACGTTTTGATTCCGGTTGTGTGATCTGGGTGAACAAAACCAAGGTTGGATTACTGTTTTACTGCTTTCCCTAAACTGTGGCATGATATCTGTTAGGATTATATGCATAAGTTGAAGGATGAAAACGTGGGTTTTATGAGATTAAAACCTTCTTGAGGCCCATGTGGCTTGATGGAAAGCTTGTGGTTTTTGAGAGAAAAAAACCTTTTTTTTTGCTCCTGTGGTTGAGCCTGTGTGTGTATAATTGCATAGACTGCTTTACAGCTTTATTGTCTTTTCCTATTGGGCTTCGGCTCACGATGTGGGATTTTGTTGTATAATAATTTTCAGGTAACCATATGGAGTTGACCTAGAGGCTTGTGGTGATGGAGAGCTTGCTGTAGTTTTCCTGTTTTGGACTTGTACTTATACAAGTAATGCTTATTTCAGAAGGCTGGTTTTATACGCCTTTTGGTGATATATTTATTCATGTTTGAGAATGCATGTTTTTTTTCAGTTTATGAGAGTTAAACTGTGGAGATTTTATCCAATGTTAATCTTATGGTGGGCTTTCGCGTGACCCTAGGGTTTGGGGCGTGACAAATAAAACCCGAGTTTGAGCCAAAATATATTGTATGATCCAAAATATAGCTTTTTGTATCGAAAAGAGTCCCAAGAAATAACCAACATGTCCTTCCTTCTAAAATGAATTTTTAAAACGTGCCGCCCAGCGAAGATCTCTCGAGAGGACTCCCCACCACTCGAGCGGTGAGGTACCCAAGAGCAACTACTCCAAAATTTAGAAAATTTTCCATAAGTAGGAATGACACTAAAATCTTTCACACTTTGAACATAGCTTTCATAAATTAAAAACTCAAAACTAAAATATACATTGAGAATGGAATTAACCTACTTCCACACGCAAGTTTGGAAAAAAACCGATGTTTAAACATATCACATTTTATTCAAGCGAAATACGAGCCCATGTCCTCACATGCATACAAAATATGAGATCACAACCTTAAGGCCTTACAATAAGGGGCATACAAACCCAAAAATATAATAGCCCAATTATACAAAACAAACGTTACATCTACAATCTCATCCTTCGAATGAATATATAAATTCTATCCCTCAATGCACTATCGTCCCCGAGACCGCACTTCGTGATCCATAGTCTTCTCTTTTCGCTATCACCTGAAATGTGGTTAAACAACGTGAGCTGAAGCTCGTAGGAACAAGACTAACCATAAACATATGCATGATATGCGAGGGTGATTATGTGAAATACAACACATAGGTTTATCAAAAACTAGCCTCGTTTTCCATCAATAAATTCATTTCACATAACCGGTTTTCTTTACTCTTGACACAATCATCATTTAACCATTTAATTCCATTTCATTAGTCTTATATCAAATCTCCAGATTCACAACTCACACATACACACACACACACACCCATATTTACATTATCACTTTCATCCTTTAGGTTCAACAACCCAAATACCCAATTTTCATTTCGTCGTATCCGTTTTTCCTTTTTCTATAATGCCACAATTCACCACCACACACGCACACACTCACACATACACATCTCCAATTGTTTCCAAACCCAAACCAAGTTTTCCTCTTTAGCAAACTTTTATTCCCACAACCATTATCAAGGTTTTTCAAATCCAGATCAGTTATTGATTTAATTAAGCACCAAACCTGGACGACGCCTATAGCCTTGGCGTAGTTATCATAATCGGGTCACGTGAGACCCGATGGATAAATACCCATTCTATAGCTCGACATGGAGAGCACACATTTTTGGTTTCCCTCAGAAACATCGATGGGTGGGCTGCCCAAAAGCACGCTTTTACAGGGATTAATCCGAAAGAAGGGCCTATCTTACATTGCGCAAGTTTTCGGTCTTTCACCAAGGAGCAACTCGCGCCCAACCTTAATTATCCAATTAAACCATTCGGTACCTTAATTAGATCATTAAATTAAATCAACATGAGTCCAACCCAAACATGGTTCTTCTCGTCAACACCTAACACACTTGGGTTAAACCATTAAACACACACTTTAATTTTCATTCACATTACATTCGGATTTAATTAATCCCAACCCCAATTAATCATCACGTGATTTTTGGTTCCTGATCATGTTCAACGTTCTCATGATTCAATGGTTTGAATAACACGAGTCAAACCCCAAATTTAACATTTCTTGTCATTACACTTGTCAATTCAACGGATTTATGCGAAAACCCCAACCCGACATCCTTAGATTTTTATGTATCGTAAAGGTCGATAGACTTTCGTATGAAATTAGGTTAATTCAACCCTCAATAATCCAAAAATTCATTCGATTTCAACGTTGAAACCCAACAACCCAAAACCCCCCAAATTCTCATGATTTTCACCCAAAATAAACCCTAGCTTTTCCTAAAATCACATGTTCATTGTTCCCCAATGGCAATGTTAAAATATATACACTCCAAATCATGCAAAGGCTCACGTTCCAACCTTATTTAACATTAAAGCCAATCCTAGGGTTTTAAAAACGTTATTTTCAAGGTTTTAGGTTCATAAAATCAAAATACAACACGTATCAAACAAATATTCAAAAATAGTCATAGTCCCTACTTTTGAGATGCTTGATCCGCAAGAAAAGGATCCTAAACAAGTTCTAACCACGAGAATCTCCAATCGCAGGGTGAGAATAAAGCCTCCGACGTCTAGATTAGGCCTTCAACTGTTGGGATGCGGAAAGAATTTTAGAACCGGCGCCGTGACCGTAAAAAACGGCGCGTGTTTTTCATGAAAAACAATAACGGTATTAATCTAAATACTGTTATACCTTTATGAAACTTGTCGAAAAGTTTCAAAA
>JAUMHN010012700.1:0-55228 GCA_032360265.1 Heliamphora ciliata | reverse complement strand
ATATTAATTATTGACGGAATCCACGTCCCGATGATCGGGATTGACGATACCCCCTTAAGGATGCTTATAAGTTTTGACCGGGACAAACCCTGCTGGTGGATTTAATTATTCGGTGGTCAAATAAGTTAAGAGAAAGGGCTTAAGGAATATCAAGATGCCGATTAAATTAAATTGTCAGTAATTAGATTTAATTGGCGGGTATCGGGAATCTTAACGTAGGGAAAAATGGTAAGTATTTAATAACAGGAGCTCAATACAAGAAGATCTTGAGATTATGGGTCATAGTGCAATTATAGTTCTTTAGTGGTGTAAACTGTAATTCAGTGTTTTATGAAAATTGTAGAAACCGCTGTGACTTTCCATAATTGCAGAAATCGCCCGTAAGTATCTATTTTCCACTGGAAGTCTTACTTATAATTACTCCACAAGTCCTTGCTGTAGCCCTATATATATGCGGGTAGGCTGAACCAGTTTAGATTTGATTTTCATATCATTCTTAATATATTATTTTTGTCTTTCAAGACTTAAAAAATATAACGGGGTTCTGCCGGTATAAGTTCTCGGAGGATCATACCCCACACTGCGTTCGAGGATCGCATAAGGAAATACGGTAAAAGATCTGACAGGAACTTCAACTCGGAATCAAGTCGTAGTTGAAGATTAATACTAGAGATATTCTTCTAAATTAACTTTGGTTGCACGGGTTTTATTTTGATCGTTCTTCGTTAAAAGTTTTATCTGGAGTCTGTTTCGGCGTTTGCCCATCCAGTAAATTTTTTATTAAAAATTATTTTTACAAAAATAATGATCTTGACAGTTTTTCCTCCAACAATACCTGTATGGGTTCTGGGATTCCCTGCTGCTTACGTCCTAATCCCATACAAGGAAAAAAGGACATTTTTCTCATCATTGTTACAGTCTGCGGGTTGATGTACATTTCCTCTTCATTCAACAACATCTGTACATCCTGAGTTTTGTCGAACTTGAAGCCACTGAGCGATACATCACCCTCACCAAGCTGTACTTCTAACAGAGTTGAGCCCTCTCCTCCTCTTGGGGGATGAATGCTGTCTTCTTCGTGAATAGTCAGAACTGCCTCATTTCTTATTAGTTTCAGTTTCTGATGGAGAGTCGATGGTACAGCCTAGACACTTGGGTCATGCAACCAAGGTCTACCCAACAATAAGTTGAAAGACACTGGTACGTCTAGTACATGAAACTCAATCGACGTTTCCAAGGGCCCTACTAATATTACAAATGATACCAGTCCATGTACATTCCTCCGTGTGTTGTCATAAGCCTAGACTCCTTGATTGCTCGGTATGAAATGCTCTGTCTTGAGTTCTAAACAGAGTGCTGTTCTGAGCGGATATACATTTAATGCAGACCCGTTATCAATAAGAGTCACAGGGACCTATTTGTCCAGGCACTTAACAGTAATATGCAGTGGTTTGTTGTGATTCCTTCCCTCTGCTGGTAGATCTTTATCGAAAAAAGAAATAATTTTTGGTTCTACCGTCGGTAAAATAAATCCAATCAGTTGCTTCGGGGTGGCCTCTATTGGAACGCTGGCTTTATTTAGAACCTTTAACACAGCTTGTCTGTGTTTATACGAGGCCATTAGTAGCCCCCAAATGCTGATATCGGCTTGCTTCTTCTTTAACTTCTTCAGCACTGCATCATCCTCTTCTTCCTGCTCTTTCTCCTCCCCTTTTCCGCTTGGTTGCCCTTTTTCTAGCTGGGCAGGCTTGATATACCGCCCACTTCTGGTCAGATGATCTATCCCCTCCTCGGGATCCCATAATCTCGTTATTGTGTCGCTGGTCTATCGTACCTCATTCATAGGCGAAGGGTTTGTAAATGCCCACAAATCGCCTAAATCGCCGATTGCTATTCTTTCTCTTCTCTCCTCATCATCTTCAATAGCCCATATATTATCAACTTCCTCGTACATGTCCTTTTCGATAAAGTTCACTTGTTGTTCCTGAGCAACCCAGAAATCGGTCCACTCTATTTCGTCCAATTTCAGCACAACCCTGACCAGCCAATAGGACTGCATCAACATATATCTCCTCCTCAAAAAGTTGGAGCAGAGTGATGCCATCAAGCACGTGGCCGAACCCATAGGGCCAGGCTGTATAGTCCAATGGCTAGTCGTCTTCCTCGTTATGCTCCACCTCTTGAATTACTGCCAGATATCCTTCCCAGTCATTATCATTCCACTCCTCTATAACATCCCAGCCATTTCTAGTTATAACCAATGAACAAACTGCCTAATTTTTAGTAGCTGAAACATGAGGATGTGGCATGTATGTTGGACAGATATATCGGCTCGGGTCCTCTGATTCCCCCAGGGACATGTAATTTACCCCAGCCTGCCTGGCATGATTTGGCAGTGGATTAGTCGTGACATTCAGCTTTGGGGTGGCAGATGGTGGCGGGATTTCCTTGTTGTTGATGAGGTTCTAGATCTCATGTCAAAGCCTTAAGCACTTATCAGTTAGGTGTTCGTGACCTTGCTGGAAGGCGCAGTATTGAGAAGCATCAAACCTTGGCGGTAGGGGATCAGGTATAGGTATGGGGTCCATTGACTTGGTAAGCCCTTTCTCAACGAGTCGACTCAGGGCGGTGCATAAAGAAATGTTGAGAGGAGTGAAGACCCTCCTTGGCCTTTGCTGTTGGCTATTGTCTGACTATTGGGTATTATTAGATTGCTGGGCAGAAGAGGATAGATTTAGCAAGTTTACCTCGTTTGAGCCAGACACTAGGTTGGTGGCAGCAGTCTGGTTTTGGTTGGTTGGGGGAATGTCCTCCTTAGTTTCTGGCTAGGCTCAGCTTTTTTGATATCCCCAGATTGAATTGCATCTTTTATTTAAACCTCAGCATCAAACAACTGCTCGAATGTGGAGATCGACTGTGTGATCAGATAGCATTTCAAGGGGGGTTATAGATTCTTTACTACTATCCTCACTTGCTCTTTCTCAGAGGGTCAATTTGGTCATCTTGGCAACCTTACCCCTCCATCGAGTCAGGAAATCAACAAAAGACTCCCGATTCTCCTGTCGAGTCATTTTGATCTCTCAGGTAGTTACATCCAGTTGGATATTGTAACTATAGTAACTGACAAAAGCCGTAGCTATGTCTTCCTAAGTTTGGGTTTTTGCTACATCGAGGAAGAGGAACCATTTCTGGGCTGCCCCAGAAAGATATCGGTGAAAGAGTTAGGCCTTCAGTTGGTCATCAATTTCCATTGGCGACAGGGTACCAACATACATTCAGAGATGAATTCTGGGATCTCCAGTTCCATCGAACTTCTCCATATCTGGCATTTTGAACTTTTTCAGTAGCTTAGCGTCTAAGAACAAACATAGTCCTCCCACATCTAGCATGTATTCTTCGATTCCTTTGGCCTTTTTAAGGACCTTCTCCATCTGATCGATCTTCTCAACCAACACAGACTCTCTAGACTGAGCGGTATTTTCTTTCTCAACTATCACCTGACGAGGGATCCGTGGTGGTGGTGGAACAACTTGTGGTCCATCAAGGACCTGATTGTCATCCCAAAAATCTTCTCTGTTACCATTTAGGTCATCATGCTATTCATTCGGCACTGGCAAACAGGCCTGAACTGCTCGAATCTGTGCTTGGCACTGATTCTGAGCCTAAGTTTGTTGCTCCATAGCTCTTTGTATCTCAGTAATAGCTCACATCAGAGCTGTCAAGGTCACCTCATTCTCTGCCATTTTAGCTGGCCCAGTTGGCTGTTCAGATACCCTACAGAGTCTACCCGCCATTAATCTTGCCCAGATATGTGTCGATTGTTCTCTTCTCGGTTTAATGATATAGATCCGAAGAAAACCTAGATCCCAAAAGTAGAATAACCAGTATCAAATACTTCCCGAATGAGAATTTTGACGATAGATAGCAAACATCCCAGATACTCGAAATAGCAAATCATAAGCAGATAATCACTGAGGCTATAACAATGCCCCGGCTGGGCTCATATTGGCAGCATAACAACTGAACAGGCTTAACTAAACTTGGGTGAAGAAATGGGTAGCAATCTGGCAAGAAAAGAGTGCTAGGCTTAAAGGATCGATTTGACCTAAAAATTTTAAAGAAAAATGGACAGCATAACGGTAAGAAACTAGCTCATGTGGGTAAAAACAAGGATCTAAAGGAAACGAGCTTAAGAAAGGTGGGGGTATGGAACTAACAACCCGGGAAGAACCCGAAAGAGAGAGAAACTACCCTAAAGGCTTCAAAACAAAACACGGGCATGACCCCGAGAAGAAAACTACGGCGTGAAAACCAAACATGGTGAAGAACAAAACCCAGGCAAGAACCGAAAGGAAAAGCCAACCTAAACAAATGATGAGAGAAAACCTAGGCTGAACCCGGAAGATGAACTAGCTTAAGCCCGAAAAAATAATCCTAATAATACGCAATCATAACATACAATTTTAAGAAAACACATAATCCTACTAGGGTTAGCAGTACCTAATGGGGGGTTATAAGCTACAATATACAAAAGGCCAGTTTTAGTCAATCGAACAGGATGCCGTCTGAATAGAGCCGGATATATACCTTCTATGTCTGGAGTGGTGCAGGACATGGTCAAATAGTACGTCCGAACTCTTTTACTGCACCTATGATAGCGCACAGTCAGTAAGGGTTACCCGTCTTCTCAATAATTATCGAAACGGATGAATATTCAAGGCAACGGGTCGACCAGGTAGGGGGTTTTGAAGAACAATGCATATGCATGCGAAAATGCAAATAAGAAATTTTTATTAAGAACCAATGATATTTTCAAATTTAGCCTTCTTATTTGATTTTATAAACCAGTCCCCAGCGGAGTCGCCAGAAAATATTGTGGCGTTGGGATTTTAGGATTTTGAAAGTGTTCAAAAATATGGGATTCAAAAGATATTTAGAAAATATTTTAACACATTGAAAACTAAATTTTGAAAATCCCTTTTTGTTGAAAATGGAGTCGCTACTTAGTTTTTGAGAAAAACTAAGAAAAACAAAAATAACTACTGATCTTTAAAATGTTTAACCAGAGAAAAAGGTTCGGGAGCTAATGTACGAATCGGGGAAGGTGTTAGACACCTCGTTCGCCCAACCATAAGGTTGGCCTCTACTAATCATCATTGGTTCTTTAATAAAATTTCTCAAATGCATGCAAATAAAGAAAGTTGAGGCAAAGAGGGACATCCAAAATCAAATATGAAAAATACATAACATATGTATATAGCACTACAAATCAAAACAAGTAAATGGATAAAATTCTAAATCTTATGGCATACAATTTCTAAGTAAAGGATATATGGAACACTCTCACATGCAATTTTTATCAAAATAAACTAAACTATCATGATTTGCATAAAAGAGTAAAGCATGCTTACCTAAACATAGATTGCTCATAATAAATTAAACTATCCTAAATATAGTTTCAAATAAGGAACTAAAACGTGTATGTTATCAAAATAAACTATATTAGCATTTAACATGATGAATTTTTAATAAAAGAAATACTAGGCAAAATCTTAGAGAAAGTTTATTACCAAAGAAATTTAAAATAGAAGTTTTATGGCAAAAAAGAAATTTAAGGATTTAAAAGAAAAAGTTCACAAAAGAAGAATTATGTTAAAAATGAAAAGGTTAGAAAATGTTATTAATAAAAGAAAATTTAACTATTTACAATGTATACCTTAAAAGAAACAAAAGAAAAGAAAAGAAAAGAAAAATTGCTATAATAAGAGAAAATGTATACTAACATTTGAAGATGAAAATTAACTTAAAAGACTTTTTGTGATTTTTTAGATTTAATAAAATAAAAAAATAATGTTAATAGACAAAGAAAATGACTAAAAGAAAAAGAAAATAAAACTAATAATAATATGACAAGAAAAAAAAGAAAATGTAAGAAAATTAAAGCTACTAATAAAAAAAAAGAAACTTTATAAGAAAGGAAAACAAATACTAATATTAAAGAAAAAGAAATGTTAAATTGAACATTTTAAGTTAATAACTAAAAAGGAAAGAAAATAAAGACAAATGAAAGATTAGTAGATAAAAAAAATACTAGTAATGAAAAAAGCATTAGGCTAATACTTAAAGGAGGAATATGCAATTAAATTAATTACCAGAAAATAAAAGAAAAAAAGAAAAAAGAGAATGCTAGAAAGATAAGAAAAATTAAATACAATTATTTAACTTAAATGTGAAATGTAGTATTTATTACTACATTCACATAAATGTAAGTGCATTATCATAACAATTAACAATATGAACAAGTTGTAATTGTCAAAATATATTAGCACTAATTTGATGAATTAATGAAAAATAACAATGTACTTAGTGTGAAAGTGTGACTAAGAAATTAATTAAAGTAATTACATGAGGTAATGTAAACAATAAACAAGTTTAACTACATAAATAAAGAGAATGCATGAATTGAACTTCAAATTTAACCCGATCACTCTAAAATAGAAGGAATAGAGTTAGAAAGATCGGGTATCCAAACAAAATACCTGGATTACTTAGGAATCCTCATGTTGGGGGAATGTACTTCAATGGTCCAATCTTCGGGTGGTGATCCAAGAAAGGCTTCCAATGTAGGCATTAGAGGTTTGGATCTCGGCAGGGGTTCAGCGTCGGGACTCGAAATTGCTCAACAACTTGGCAGAGCTTCTCTCACTAAACCTCTCACTCAAATTCTTTCATTGAAAACGTACCAGAGGTACGGTATTTATAAAGTTTATCAACCAATGAGATGCTGCCACGTTTTGGGACACGTCAAGCCATTCGGAGTTGGCGGTCGCCAGGTTGGACATGGAAATCGCCATGTTGAAAAAAGGTTCCAAAGGGTTGTATTGGTGGTTGCCACAATACAAGTTGGCGATCACCAGGTTGAAGGAGGCGGTCGCCACTTTTGGTTAGAGTTTTCAAGAGATTCTATTGACGGTCGCCACAATGAACATTACAATCACCACTTTTGGAATGACTTGGTCAACAAGTTATCGATGGTTCAACAAAATTTCATTGGTTTGAAGGTTTTTGAACGATTGGGTTCAATTACCGAGCTTGGATCACTTTTCGAGGATTAGACTGAAGCACCATTCTACCTGTTTTCATCATCAGATTCAACTAAGATTAGGCGATGTCAAATTAGGGTGTCTACAACACCACTAAAGACTATAATTGTACTCTGACCCATAATCTCAAGACCTTCTTGCATTGAGCTTCTGTGATTA
Source organism: Heliamphora ciliata (assembly GCA_032360265.1). Taxonomy (NCBI): domain Eukaryota; kingdom Viridiplantae; phylum Streptophyta; class Magnoliopsida; order Ericales; family Sarraceniaceae; genus Heliamphora; species Heliamphora ciliata. The sequence continues at coordinate 47,966 of JAUMHN010012700.1, read as the reverse complement.
AATGCTTATTATTTCTTTTCACGTTAAGATTTTCGTTACCCGCCAATTAAATTTAATTACTAACAATTTAATTTAATCGGCATCTTGAAATTCTTTAAACCATTTCGCTTAAATTATTTGACTGCCGGATAATCATATCCACCTGCAAGGTTTGGCTCGATCAAAACTTATAAGCATCCTTAAGGGGGTATCGTCAATCCTGATCTTTCGGGACGTGGATTCTGTTAATAATTAATATTTCTCATATAAATAAAACCGTTATCCAACTCACCGAGAATATAGACTTATATAAGAATGCACCATCTATTAAATCAAAACAATGAATATTAAATGAACGCAAATTAATAATTATTTTAGGATTAAGAGCATAAGCACTATTCATAATAATTTTGGGGTGTGAATTAATTTATATAGTCAGTATAAAATTAATTACCCTAATGTGTCTCATTCAATGCACACAAAGCGTACTAATATAGAGAGTTAGAACAACAAACGACGCTATTATCTGTTTTTCGTAATCAAGACAGACTTACTAAAACTCTGTGCTAAAGTCATACCAATGGTATGCCCATTTTCATCTAAATTGTGAACATAAAACTTATATTCTACAAGAACCTAAAATCTGATCTTCTGTGTGTAAGCCGTACTCTACGCACCAGATTAAATACTGTACAGAATATCAGATATACATGCATAACATGGTTTTTAGTATACCAACCTTAACAATCTGCCACTTATACTCAAAACCTTGCCGCCATACATCTAACTCTCATGCCCTCTACATGACTATCAAAAGTCTTAGCTAGTATGCTTTTTGTAAAAGGATCTACAAGGTTGTCTCCTAATGCAATCTTGGTCATAACAACATCACCTCTCTATACAATTTCTCGTATTAGGTGATACTTATGCTCAATGTGTTTGCCTTTCTTGTGGATCCTTGGCTCTTTCGAGTTTACAACAGCTTCGCTATTATCACAGTAAAGTGTAATCTTCGACTGATCTACAAGGTTGCCTCCTTGACTACTTCAAAAGCTGCCTCATACTCGGCCTCCATGATGGATTCAGCAATACAGGACTGCTTGATACTCCTCTAACTTATAACTTCACCTCCTAAGGTAAACATATATCCTGAGTTAGACTTACGAGAATTCTTGTCAGATTGGAAATCTGAGTCTGTGTGCCCCAAAGGTACTAAATTATCTGCCTGGTAAACTAGCATATAATTCTTAATCCTTTTCAGGTACTTGATTATATTCTTTACCACAATCCAATGCTCATGTCCCGGGTTAGATTGATATTTGCTAACCATGCCAACGGCAAAGCAAATGTCGAGTCTAGTGCAAAGCATTGTATACATGAAGCTTTCTACTACTGAAGCATAAGTAACCTCCTTCATTTTCTCTATCTCATCAGGTGTCTTAGGACACTGATCCTTGAACAAAGTGATTCCATGTCTTAAAGAGAAAAACTCTTTTTTGGAATCTTATATGCTAAAACGAGCAAGTATATCATCGATATACTTTGCTTGTGATAAGCCCAACATCTTTCGTTTTTGATCTCGTACAAGCTTGATCCCAAGTATGTAACTGGCTTCTCCCAAGTCCTTCATATCGAACTATCCAGATAACCATACTCTAACCGTAGATAATGTTCTCACATCATTTTCAATGAGCAAGATATCGTCTACATAAAGTACTAAGAAGATCACCAGGCTTCCATTACGCTTCTCGTACACACTAGACTAATCCGAACTCTGATCAAAACCAAAGACTTAATGGTTTGATCAAATTGAGTGCTCCAAGAGCTCAATGCCTACTGTCTTGACATCTATTTGCTAGATTTTGTAATTGAAATGAGTGGCAATGGATATGAGAATCCGGATAGACTTAAGCATGGCTACCGGCAAAAAAATTTCCTCATAATTGACCCCTTCTTTCTGAGTGAACACTTTAGAAACAAGTCTAGTTTTGAAGGTTTCAACCTTCCCATCTGCTTCTCTCTTCCTCTTGCAGATCTACTTGCATTCAATGGATTTTATCCCTTCGGGTGGTTCTACAAGTTTTCAGACCTAATTGGAATACATAGATTCCGTCTCTGAATTTATAGCCCTTTGCCAAATATCTGTATCTTTGTCTTGAAGTGCTTCATTGTAGTTACAAGGTTCGGTATCTAGTTCTGTCGGGATCCTGGTGAAAGACTCTCCCAAGAACATATACCGATCAGGTTGATGAACAAACCGCCCACTACGATGAGGTACTACCTATGTCTGTGTATTAGCAGCAATAGGCCGTACAGAATTTAAACCCTGTGCATCCGCACCCTGTTCTTGATTTGCACTTGTCCCGATAATCCTTCCACTTTGACGAGGTAATGGGATATCAATGACTTGTTCTTCCATTCTACTAGTATTTTCTCTCAGTTCTTCCAGAATAATTTTTTTTATTGGGCCTGTGATCTCTAATATAATTCTCTTTCAAGAATCAGGTATTGGTGCTAACAATGACATTCTGATCCTTAGAATTATCAAATAGACCACTCTTCGTTTCCTTGGGATACCTTACAAAAAAATAGACTTCTGACCTCGGTTCCAACTTACCCGTGTTCTCTTTCACCACATGTGCTGGACACCCCCAAATTCGAATGTGTTTCAAACTAGGCTTACGCCCGGTCCACAATTCTTTGGGCATAGAAGGTACTGATTTAGAAGGTGCCAAGTTCAGAATGTAAGCCGATGTCTCTATAGCGAGTCCTCAAAACGAATCAGGTAAATCTGAATAACTCATCATAGACCTTACCATCTCCATAAAAGTTCTATTTCTTTTTTCTGCTATGCTATTCTGCTTTAGAGTGCCAGGTGCAGTCAACTGGGATGTAATCCCCTCTGATGACAGGTAATCCTTAAACTCTCCAAAAAGGTATTCTCCATCATGATCGGATCGTAGTGATTTGATACTTTTACCTAAACGCTTCTCCGCCTCCGTCTTAAATTTCTTGAATTTCTCAAAGTATTTAGACTTAAGTACATCAGGTAAATGTATCTATACCTTGAGTAATCATCAATGAAACTGATGAAGTATTCAAAGTCACCTCTAGTCAGGATTGTCATAGGACTACACACATCATAATGAACCAGTTCCAATGGTTTTCCTACTCTATAGCCTTTGGCAGAAAAGGGCCTCTTGGTCATCTTACTCTCTAAGCAAAATTCACAGACTGAAAGTACATCCACTTCCAATGAACTCAAAGGTCCATCTGCTACAAGTCTGTTTAACTTTTTTAGATTAATATGACCCAAGCATAAGTGCCAAAGAAATGTTTGGTTCATTAAAGAAGGAAACTTTCTGTTATATGGTAATATAGATGTGTGATTCATTCCAGTTAGTTGCAGTGTAGCGGAGATAGGAGATACAACCTACAGATCATCCACCAATGTACCAGAATAAGTAAAATATTTATTTTTCTTCACAACCATAGAGTCACCAAAATGTACAGAATATTTGTTCTTTATTAAGCTAGAGATTGAAATTAAATTTTTTTAATCGATGGTACATAAAAACAATCTTCCAGAAGAAGTATCCTACTCTACTAAAATTGAGAGTGACATCTCCTATTGTAACTGCTACCACACTTGTATTATTATTCAGGTGGAGGTATATTTTTCCATCACTGAGCTGCCTGATTTCCTAGAACTCCTGTAAAAAATTACAAACATGATTAGTGGCTCCCGTATTTATACACCAGGTTTCAGTAGATAACACTGCTAAACATGTTTCAAGTATTAGTGAATAGAAATTACCTGGTTTATTTTGCTTACTGAGAAAAATTGGACACTACTTTTTTAATGCTTAAACTAGTTATAGTAATAGCACTTGCCTCTCAGCTTCTTCACACCTGTTTTTAGTCCCTTAACAGCTTTTAGAGCTATGCCTCCTTGTGTCTGAACCATTTTCTTCTTCTTGCTTTTCGGCTTAGATGAAGAACCTTTCTAAATCACATACACAGAACTTGGCTACCTAAAAACACCCTCGGCTGCTTAAAGTTCCTTAAAAAGTTTTGCCAATGAAAAGCTGAGCTTGTTCATGGTGTAGTTCAGGCAAAACTGCTTAAAACTTTTAGGCAGCGATTGGAGTATGATATCGACCTGGGTTTTTCTACTAATTTAAGTTTTAAGGATCTCTAGTTCGTTTAGAAGACTGATCATCTTTAGAACATAATCCCCAATTGGGATGCCTTCGGCCATGTTTGCATTCATCAGAGACTTCATGGCCACCTGCCTAGCAACACAATTTTGATCCCTAAACATTTTTTTGAAGCTCATAATCATGTTATAGGAACTGGGCATAGACTGATACTGATGCTACAAAACATTTGATATTAAAGCCAAAATGTAACAGTGAGCCATTTGATCAACATTCTGCCACTTCTGATGGGTCTAGATTTCCTGTTCGGTTGCCCCCATATCATGTACCAGTGGACATATTTCAGTTAATACAAACTTGTAATCCTCGGTAGTTAAAATAATGTGCAAGTTCTATTTCCAATCAACATAATTTGATTCCGTAAGTTTGTTTTCTTTGAGTGTTGAAGTGAGTGGGTTGAATGCCATTTTAATCATGAGAATCACATAATTAAAAATATCGTTACTTATGACGAGCAAAACTTTAAATTTATTTTAATTTGGTTTCTTTTACCATTTTAAAATTAATTCGCGAGCAGCCTGGAATCTTATGAATAACATGTCTCGATGAGAGGACGTCTACTATTCATCGTTAGTCTAGATAGACCAATTTCTTTTAATTTTACTATTTGAGCAACTGACTCTGCCAAGTAAAAATTAAATAACTAACATAGTTTTGACCCAATATATAATAGCAGTGACTCATATGGAGAGGATACTACTCTGTACAGCAAAGTGTTAACCATTATCTTATTCCAAATTATTCGTTTCGCAATGAACCCTTCAGATGGAGAAGTGATCCATACTAACAATTATCTAGAATTATTCCTAAAGGAGGTTTGTATTGGTGATACCGCAATTAATCTGTCCGATGGGGAGGAAGGCCTTACTATCAACACGTAGGGTTTAATTGCATCGCCTACAAACTGGTAATAGAGACCACGGAATTTATCTGTGAATAAATTCTCTCTCCCACTTAGATTTTTAAAATATTTTTTAGGGTTATAAAAAATTATTTAATTAAAATAAATTTATTAATTTTGAAAATCATAAGATCTAAAAGAATCAAATATTTTTCCGTGTATACGATTCAAAATATTCAAGTTTGCCATAGCATCTTTTCGCGTTTAAATACGTAACAAATAAAATTTAATAAATGCAGAATTTTTCTTCAGCTTTTCAGTTAAGGTATTGATTAAAGGTATTTATTTATTTTATTTTTATTTTCACATTTTTTTAAAACATAATAATTTATTTGAATTAAATATTTTTTCATTTAATTAATTCAAAATTTAGAGTTTATTCTCACATTTTTTTCAAGATATCCGATTTTATAAAAAATTATCTTAAACGCGATATTTTATAAAAAAAAAAATATCCAAAGTTTTTTTATTTAATTAAAAAACTTAATTTTATTTTTCTTTACAAAATATTTTAATTAAAATTAAATTTCTAAATTAATTAAATTAACAAAATAAATAAAACAGATATGCAATTATCCACATAGTTCATATATATAAACATGATATGCATATATCCCAGTTTTATGATTAAAGTGAAACGTAGAGACGTTTCAGTCTTCTGAAGAAATACGTTGTAATAATTTATGTTCGTCTCTAATTTCTGTGTCCTGATTGCGTTAGGCTTCCCTGATACACTCCGATATATACTAATATATGGTATCATTCTTGAACATATCAGAATATCAAAACAAAACAGCGCTGGGAGATAGAAAAACCACCGGTCACCACCTACCCACCGGCGCTGCCCATGGCCTTCCACTTTAGGCGGCTTCTGTCGTTTCATTTGAGCTCTATTTTTGATAAATTTTATACCGAAAGAAAGCTCTCCAACTATAATTTTTTTTGTCAAAAATTCTTCTCGAAAACATCGCAAAAAACTGTCAAAAAAAATTGCCCAAACAACCTGTGCCGCCCCACTAGCGCTGCTGCCCAAACAGTACCCTGTTTGGGCTTCTTCTAGTGCTTCTTTGGTGTCCATTTTTTTAGAAAAATATATTAAATATCTAGCCACACGTTGCTTCAAACAACGCCTTCAAAACAGTTCGAAAAAGGCCAAAAAATAGCCCCCGAATACCGTCGTCGCCGCCAGAAACCACCTGTTTTAATGCACTGTTTGGCTTAGTTTTTTTCTTTCAGATTTTTGGACAATATTTTAAGGTATGTTTGCTGCTATTTTATGCCTAAAAGATCGCTCACGTTTTCTATTTTTTTGCTATTTTTGACTTATTTTTACTGCTATTTTTTATGCATAAATATTGCAAAAAATTCACCGAATAAAACCATTTAAAACCATTAAAAATTTATCGCGATCTGTGACCCGTAATAACTTGAAACTACTGCCGGTGCCGTCGCTGTTCTTCATGTTCTTGGATATATTCAACATGTTCTTAAATAATCTAAACAGATATTTTAAAAACAAAAATTAACTATTACATCGATCCTATGCCCCGATGGTTCAAATTAGATCTATCACGGTCAACTCTCATGATTTAAAAAATAATCAGCATTCATACCATTTAATCAAACATAAAAAATAAATGACAATCATAAAATTGAGATTAGAATGCCAACAAGACAATAGTTAGTACAGTTCTAAAACTACCCGACCCTTATAATCGTAAACAAAAAACAAAATGACTTTGAAACCAATTGTTGGAGGCAAGACTGTCAAGATCATTATTTTTGTAAATATTTTTTGAAAAAATTAACTGGATAGGCAAACTCCGAAACGAGCTCCAGATAACACTTTTGACGACGAATGATCAAAATAAAACTCATGCAACCACAATTAATTTAGAAGAATACCTTTTTATCGGTCGAATATTCAATTACGATTTGAATTTGAGTTGAAACTTCTATTAGATCTTCTACTGTATTCTCTTATGCAATTCTTGAATGTAGGGCGAGCTACAACCTATCAAGAATTCATACCGGTAGGACCTGGATGACTTTAATCATGAAAGACAAGTTATAAAGCTGGTTCAGCCTACCCACATTTTTATAGGGCTATAGCAGGGACCTATGGAGAAATTATGAGTAAGACTTCCAGTGGAACACAGACACGTATCAGCAATTTTTTCAATTAAGAAAACCTCATAACGGTATCTGTAATTATGCAAAACTAGCAGCAATTTTTGTAATTTTCATAAAACACTGAATTTCTGTTTACACCACCAAAGAGAATTGAGCTCCTGTTATTAAATACTTATAATTTCTTCCCACGTTAAGATTCTCCATACCCGCCAATCAAATTTAATTACTGACAATTTAATTTAATCGGCATCTTGAAATTTTTTAAGCCCTTCTGCTTAACTTATTTGACCGTTAGATAATCAAATCTACCTACAGGGTTTAGCCCGGTCAAAACTTATAAGCTTTCTTAAGGTGATATCGTTAATCTCGATCTTTTAGGACGTATATTTTGTTAATAATTAATATTCACAATATAAATAACATCGCAGTCCAACTCACCAAAAATATAAACCCATATAAGATTGCACCCTCTAATGAATCGGAACAACGACTATTAAATATATGAAAATTAATAATTATTTTAAGATTAAGAATATAAGCACTATTCATAATAACCTTGGGATATGAATTAATTTATATAATCAGTATAAAATTAATTATTCCAATGTATCCCGTTCAATACACACAAAGTGTACTAGCACAGAGAGTTGAAACAATAGACGATGCTATTATCTATTCCCTGTAACCAAGACAGGCCTACTAAAACTATGTGCTACAGTCGTACCAATGGTATGTACATTTTCATCTAAACTGTGAATATAAAACTTATATTCTGTAAGAACCTAAAATCTGATCTTCTGTGTGAAAGTCGTACTCTATACACCAGATTAAATACTGTAAAGAATATCAGACATCCATGCATAACATTAAAGAAATGTTATACAAATATTAGTCATAAAGATTCTCATAAAATAACAAATTAATTTTATTAAAATAAAATTAAATACTAAAAGTATGATTTTTAATATACCAATCCTAACAGCGTCTGGGTAAAAGTATCAAAATTACTACTAGCTGACCATGGTGGAGAATACCTCTTTAGAGAGTTTCAGAATTACCTGTCATTAAAAGAGATTATAATCCAGTTGACTACACATGACACTCCGCAGCAGAATGATGTAGTAGAAAGAAGGAATAGGACTTTTATAGAGATGGTAAGGTCCATGATGACTTATTCAGGTTTATCTGATTCGTTTTGAAAACTCGCATTAGAGGCCAAAATTATTTCCAACACCGGGGACGCACCCAAGGTGTATAAACCAAAACATTTTCAAAAATGGCAATCAGGGACGCCCTAGACTTAGAACCAAGAAGAATATTCTCAACACAACCCATCCCAACAACAGTTTGCATAGATGGATTTCAATATGCCAGGATATAAGTGACAATGTCAATAATGTATGATATGGATCTCAAAAATAACCATCTTCAGCATGGCATCAATTAGCATGGCAAGATTCATGGTATAACGTGCAAAGCATGAAGTACAAATATGTAAGGCAAAAGCTATAATTCACAAGATATGATTCAACATGATCGCATGGGTTCTAAATCATCATACATTCACTTAGAAATGTTAATCGACTAATTCAATCAACCATCTTACAAAAACTAGGGTCTCATAGTGATAAGTACTCAAACATACACTTAACAAATTTTAAGGCCAAAAGTTAAGTATTAAATTAAGAGAGCTGACAAGGTTTTGGGGTAATAAACTTGAAATTAAGTTATGATTTTTATACACCATTTAAATAAAAATATTTCCTACAAGTTTCATGTTTATCACTAAGGTCAAGTCCTAAGGAAAAAAGGTGTGAACATTTTATCTTAAGCAAAAACGGTTCAACATTTACTTCAAGATTTTACCAAAACCATGCTTCTGTTTCTCTCGCTTTTGGGGTATCAAATGAAGTCTAAATGAGTCCATTGTTTAGTATTTTCTAGTTTAGCAAGTCCCCTATAAGTTTCATGTTTAGAGCTAAGGGTAGTTGTTTGAAACAAGTAAGACTTTTTGGCCATTTTAAAAAGTAGGTTCTATCAGCAGCCAAAACCTAGCAGAGCCGATTTTGGACAGAGGGTTTAAAATGGTTTTGGGATATCATCCCGAGGCTCTAAGGTCCTATTTTTGGGAAGAAAATACACCAATATGTTAGCTACAAAGTTCATTTAGACCACTTTTGTAATAGATCACTAAAAATAGGGGTTTTGGGCCATATAAAAATATGTGACAGAATGTTCCTCGAGGGCTAAAAACCAACAGAAACTTTCAGAGGGGTTTGTACCTATCAAACCTCAATATTTTGTTCTCATTTTTGGTGGGGTAGATAGATATACATGTTTTCTACAACTTTAATGTTTTGACCAAAGTTCGGATCACAATATAAACTAGGGTTCTCAAATTAGTACTGTTAACTGGTCAGAAAATGACACACTTTGGTAAAATTACAATATCTTGAGTTCTGGTTATGAAAATGAGTTGAAATCAATTTTGGATGAAAGATAACACAAACATATAACTCTGGACATAAAAATCATGTTTAGATAAATTTTCTACATTGAGTTATGGTATTTCAAATCTCAGGGCAGAAACATCAAAGTTCTAGAAAATCAAATCTCTTAGGGTTTAGGTCCTCTACTTGTGTCATGTCAAGTTTTTGTTCTATTTTTTTGCACGCTTGTGTTTGAAAATTAAATGTCAAGACTCCAGCACCCTTAGAGATCATCAACTCAAAGATAACAACATACAACAACATCTCATGTCATTCATAAACATAACAGCCCCTAAATTTCCAACTACAACACCTTTTCAATTTGATTTCGGTTCTTGATTTTTGAGGGGCTTAAGGGGTCTGTTGGGGGGATGTTTTGAGGGATAATAGATACAAGATTTATAGGTTTTACTAACTTGTTTTGAGAGATCAAATAATGGTGGAGGATGAGTTTGGACTTAGCTTTCGAAATCTGCCTCCGTTTCTCCCTTCTTCTTCCTTCTTCTTCCTCAAACTCTCCCAAACCCTCAAGAACAAAGTGTTCTTGTTTCTCCCCTCTCTTTGGCTGAAAATATCACTTAGAGAAGAGATTGTTTGGCTCTCCTTATATAGGCAAGGCTAGGGAACATGAGGGAGACCAAAAGTACATGAAAAGGGTCTTTTTCTTCACTTCATTAAATGAGATTTTGAGTTTGATTTGAGTTGATGTAATTTTTTGTGGGCTAAAATCAGATATGGGGAAGCTAGATGTAGCTAGGGGGCTGATTGGGGAACAAAAAATCTGATTCCCATCAATCACATGGTTTGCCTCAATTTGCGTGCCCCTATTGTGCAAGAAATGCATGAAAAGTTAATTTGATGTATCTTTTTGGTGTCTTTATCTAATTAGACTTGTTATTTTTGTATGTTTATGAGAAATATAATATTTTCATGTATTATCATAGTTTTCATAGTAATTGATTAAATAGATGTAGTCTTTTAAGTCAAATTAAGCTATTTTGATAATATAGGACTTTTTGACATATTTTGTTGTGTATGAACTTCAATAAAAATTTGTTTGCTTTTGTTGACTTATAATACTACATTATTAGGTATATTACCTGTTCAACAAGTTTGGGATCATCATAATGCCTCATTTAATACATTTCTCATCTTTTAAAGCTAAAAAGAAGCAAAAAAGTCACTTTTTAGCACATCCCCCAAGGTGGTCAGCCACTAAGGGGCATTTTTGGTATTTTTGATATTATTTTATCTTTTACTATATATTTGTACTTCAATCCTTGATTTAGGGTATCTATATGTCAAAATTTAAGTTTTTAATGTTTTTCGCTGTACTAAGGGCAAAATGGTCATTTTACCTTTATTTATGAGGATTTTGATTTTTAATTCATTATTTTATGATATTTACTTCATTTAGAATGTTAGGAGATTTTCCGGGTGTTAGGGTTTTATTGCTTATGTTTTGGACCTTTTTAGGGTTTTTGGGCCGTACTTAGGATTCTTAGTTCGAGTTAGGGTTTTGAATCTCTTCCATGTTTTATGGCCTCGTGGACTATTCATCATTACTACTAGGGTCCGAGCAGGGTTGTTATAGTATTTATATGATACAACCAGACGGCTTCATAGCGAAGGGTCAAGAGTACATGTTTTGCAAACTTAAGAGATCTATTTATGGATTTAAGCAGATATTGAGGTCTTGGAGTACTCGATTTGATCAAGCCATAAAATCTTATGATTTTAATCAAAATCCAAATGAGTTCTTTGTGTACAAGAAGCGTGACGGAAGCATGGCGATCTTTCTAGTACTTTATATAGACGATATCTTGCTCATTAGAAATGATGTGAGGGCATTATCTATGGTTAAAGTATGGTTATCTGGGTAGTTCGATATGAAAGATTTGGGAGAAGCTAGACACATCCTTGGAATCAAGCTTGTACGAAATCGAAAACAAAGGATGTTGGGCTTATCACAAGTAAAGTATATCGATGATATCCTTATTCGTTTTAGCGGATAGGATTCCAAGAAAGGGTTTCTCTTTTTCAGGCATGTAATAACTCCATCCAAGGATCAGTGTACTAAGACACTTGATGAGATAGAAAAGATGAAGGCAGGTTTTTATGCTTCGAAAGTAGGAAGTCTCATGTATACTACACTTTGCACTAGACTCGACATCTACTTTGTCGTTGGCATGGTCAGCAAATATCAGTTTAACCCAGAGCAGGAGCATTGGACTACAGTAAAGAATATAATCAAGTAACTGAAAAGGACTAAGGATTATATGTTAGTTTACCAGACAGATGGTCTAGTATTTTTAGGGTACACAGACTCAGATTTCAAGTCATACGAAGATTCTCGTAATTCTACTTCAGGATATGTGTTTACCTTAGGAGGTGGAGCTATTAGTTAGAAGGGTATCAAGTAGTCCTGCATTGCTGATTCCACCATGGAGGCCGAGTACGTGGTAGCTTTTGAAGCAGCCAAGGAGGCCGTTTGGTTGAGGAACTTCCTGTTGGATCTAGACATGGAACTTTTAGTTTAGTCAACTATTATACTTTATTGTGACAATAGTAGAGTAGTTAAAAACTCAAAGGAGCCTAGAGTTCACAGGAAAAGAAAGCACATGGAGTGTAAGATAGTATAGAGGAGTGTGCTGCTCTGACCAAGATTATATCAGGAGACAACCATGCAGATCCTTTTACAAAAAGCTTACTGTAACAACCCGGCTCAAACCCTAGTATTAGTGACGGACAGACAATGAGAACCTAAGTCGCTACATGAACAAAGAAAACTCTAAGTAACCCGAAACTCTAAAAGAGATCAAATACTTAGAGACAAAGCCCTAATACTCAAAAAAGTCTCAGGACAGCTTAAATTAAGTAAATAATATAAAGTTAAAAATTAAAAATTAAAATTTTTTCATAATTAGGGTAAAATGATCATTTTGCCAATAATACAGAAAAAAGTCCAAAAAAATCCAAAACATGACACATGGATGCCCAAAATTAGATATTTATATATAATTAATTAATAAAAGACAAAATAACAACAAAAATGATCAAATTTCCCTTACAAGGCCGGCCACCTAGGAAAATGTGCTAAAAAAGCTACTTTTTACCTTTTAAACTTAAAAATTAGAAAAAGGTGTATAAATTAAGCATTATTTTGACATAATACTTTTTATACAAGTAATATACATTATAATATAATAATATAGATCAACAAAAGTAAATAAATAATTATTTAAAATCTCTACACAATAAATAAGTCAAAATTTCAATTTTAATCAAACTAGTTTATTTTAGCTTAAAAACATACACCAATTTAATTAATTACTATAAAAATTATGATAAATTACGAAAAAACTAAATTAATTATAAATACATTAATATAATAGGTTTTAGTAGATTTACATACCAAAATGATATATAAAATTAATATTTTATACATTTTCTTGCATAAAATGGTAGCAAAATACAATTTAAACCCAACATTGATGGAAAATCAGCTTTTGATATATCCAAACAGACCCCAGCTGGCTTCCCACCAGAAAAAAAAAATCTGATATGCAATTCTCAAATAGAGGCCACCACCCCATGCAACCAATAGGAGCCAAGAAAAATTTAAATTTAAATTTATGTGCAATAATTATCCCACCATTATAATTTTTGTATAAAAACATATCAAACACCCACTCTCCTTCATGAAATTCAGCCGAGAGTGAGAGGGAGAGAACCACCAAAATTTTCTAAAGTGTTCTAAGAGAGAAGAAGGAGAGAAGATGAAAGAAGGAAGAAAGAGGAAGGAGGAAAGGATAAAGGAGGAAGCATTAAAGCTAAGCCCCATTCTTCTACAATCTTTTGAGCATCAAAAACGATAAGTAAATCTCCTAAAGCCTTTTGATATTCTCCCATAAGATAGCCCTCAATCTATCTCTATAATCAACCTTAAAGATAATAAACGAAGAATAACCCAAAAAGGCGTCGTAGGCATGAATAGTGGATTGTTTGTGTATGATCATGCTTTGCATGTACTTGCATGTGTATATTTTTGAGTTTTATAGCTTGAGCATATTCTGGAGTTTTGGTTTATATGAGTATAAGACATGCATGCAAAGAAAACACATAAAAAATACACACAATATGAACTAAGCAACCAAAACCCTGGGTAACCTGATTTTCTAGGCTTACCAACATTCTGCCTCGAGTTTTAAAACATCATAACTAATTGTAAAAAAATGATCTTAAAGTGATATTTATGTCCAAACCTAGATTTTCGAGTTCTCTTTCATACAAAATTAGTTTGAAGTGGTTTCGTTGGGTAGAATTTTAGGTATGTCATTGTTTCCAAAGAGTGTCAGATCTTGACCACTCTGAGTTGTAGACTTAAATACCCTAAGTTAGAGTGAGAATCGAGCTTGGGTCAAAACATAAAACTTGTAGAGAACATATTTTTCTTATTGTCCACAGAACATGAACAAAAAATATGAAGTTTTGAAAGGTCAAAACACATCCCAAAGTCACTATTGTGTTTTAGTGAGTGACAGAGCTCAATGTCACACTTTTTTGTGAGACCAAAAACATAAGTTTTTAGTGATCAAATCAAAATGTGGTAAACATGAAAAATGTAGCTAACATATTAAACTAAATACTGAACAAATAGCAGCCCAAAATAACCTCGGATAGTACCCCAAAGGTTTTGAGAAGTCTCTGTTAAAAACCTACTATGCAGACCCTTTTTAGACTGACTGAACCTTTTTTTATAAATTAGCCAAAATCTCAAACATTTTCCAAACTACTTGTTGGAGGCTATACAGCCAAGATCATTGTTTTTCAAAAATGATTATCGAAAAAAAATTAATTAAACGGCCAAACGCCGAAACGGGCTTCAGATAAGACTTTTGACGAAGGTCGATCAAAATAAAATCCGTGCAACCAAAGTTAATTTATAAAAATACCTCTTGTAGATCTAATCTTCAACTACGACTTGATTTCGAGTTGAAGCTTCAGTCAGATCTTCTACCGTATTCTCTTATGCGATCTTCGAACGTAGTGTGGGTTACGATCCTCAGAGAACTCGTACCGGCAGAACTCCGATATATTTAAGTCTTGAAAGACAAAAATAATATCATAATAATGATATAAAAATCAATATAAACTGGTTCAGCCTACTCGCATATATATAGGGCTACAGCAGGGACCTGTGGAGTAATTATGAGTAAGACTTCCAGTGGAACACAGATACCTATGAGCAGTTTCTGCAATTATGGAAAGATGCAGCAGTTTCTGTAATTTTCATAAAATACTGAATTACAGTTTACACCACTAAAGAACTGTAATTGCACTATAACCCATAATCTCAAGCCCATCTAGCATTGAGCTCCTGTTATTAAATGCTTATCATTTCTCCCCACGTTAAGATTCCCGATACCTGCCAATTAAATTTAATTACTGACAATTTAATTTAATCGGCATCTTGATATTTCTTAACTCCTTCCGCTTAACTTATTTGACCGTCGAATAATCAAATTCACCTGTAGGGTTTGGCCCGGTCAAAACTTATATGCATCCTTCAGAGGGTATCGTTAATCCCGATCTATCGGGATGTAGATTCTGTCAATAATTAATATTTGCCATATAAATAATACTGCTATCCAACTCACCGAAAATATAGACCCATATAAAATCGCACCCTCTAATGAATCAAAACAATGAATATAAATATATGCAAATCAATAATTATTTCAAGATTAGGAGGATAAGCACTATTCATAATAATCTTGGGGTGTGAATTAATTTGTATGTAGTAAGTATTCAGTACAAAATTAATTACCCCAAATGTCCCGTTCAATACACACAAAGTGTACTAGCACAGAGAGTTGGAGCAATAGACGACGCTATTATCCGTTCTCCGTAACCAAGACAGACCTACTAAAACTCTATACCACAGTCGTATCGATGGTATGTCCATTTCTATTTAAACTGTGAACATAAAACTTATATTCTGCAAGAACCTAAAATAGATCTTCTGTGTGTAAACCGTACTCTACACACCAGATAAAATACTATACAGAATATTGGACATCTATGTATAACAAAAAAATAATATACATACATTACTCATAAAGATTCTTATAACATGGAAAACTAATTTTATTAAAAATAAAATTAAATACTAAAAACATGGTTTTTAGTATACTAACCCTAACACAACTTGCCCTAGCACAAAACATAAAAATTGTAGAGGAAACCTTAAACTAAGACCTCCCCAAATATTAAACCTATATCCCTTGAATGGATGCCCCAAAATCGTGGCCAACAAAGGCCCAATGTTTGTGCTTTTCTCTGTAAAAAGCTTAATGGTTTTCACATAAATAAAATAAATGACATTTTTGCCTTAAGATCTGACCTTAGTGTTAAAAATGAAAGTTATAGAAAATATTTTTATCTAATTGGTGTTCAAATTTTAGAATTTAAATCCATGTTTAAGTACTTCAAAACACTGTCGAAACTTCAAAACTAACAATTAAACATTTACCTAAAATTTGCTAAGTGTACGAATGACGTGTTATTTTGTGAAACTTGAACGTATGGACTTTGTATGAATTTTGTGAATAATTGGTGTATGGAAATAATAATTTTGATGAAATAAACCCGTGCCGATAGTTCGATTCTACGTCACATGAATTATAGGTTATGCTTCGCATGTTTGTACTTTATGCTTTAGCAAGTTATACCATGTGCCATATCGTATTTATATGCTATGCTATAATCAATTGCACACGAGAAGCATATTACATATCATGAATATTCTTACATTACATCTTGAGTTATCGAAGTCCCTTCTGTATCGTCCATTAGAAGTTGGGTTATATGGAAATCGTTCTTTCTGTGGCTTTGGATTTAGGGCGTCCCTGGTTACCATATATGAAAATGAAATGGGAGATTGTTTATTTTAAAAAGGGGGATTAGGCACCATGGGTTCGCCACTAGCTTTAATTAAACTTTGGGTTGACACCTAATTAGTATCCTGGTCCTTAAGGTGGGATTGGCCGACCTAGAATAAAGATGGGTAAAATTGGATAAAGGCCAGTCCCCACCCCATTGCCATTGTGTAAAACAGCCAAGGCATGTAGCCATGACGAGGGTTTACCTTTCGCAATAAGGCGAGGATAGGTTCTGTGATCAGGTCCCATCAAGTCTACTTTGTAATTCTCGGCATAGAATTCATTATATTGTTTTAAATGTATGTCAGGCTTGGCAACTGCATTGCATTCATCTGCATCACACACTCGTACAATTGTTCTTGTATGTGCTTGCCTTGCTGAAAATGATAAATTGTCTATCTCTTTGCCCTTAAAATAATATTGATCATTTTACGATATATATTGTAGGATATTTTGTTGTGAGTTTGTTAGATGGTTTAGAAAATTTGCTTCTAGGCTCCAGCTCATGGCATTCGTGTCACAGGTGAAGAAGAAAGACTATTTGAGAAAGGTGTGTTCGTTGAGGAACAAGACTTCGAAGAAGGGAGAGAGTGGCAGGAGTCGGTTAACCCCGACGACGCAGCTTGAAGATGTAGAATCTTCTCTTTTTGACCTTTTGTTCAGTTTTTCCACGGACATATTGTAACTTTTGTTAAAATTTCTGAATGACTCTAATCATTATGTGTTTTGAACAAATTCTGAACCATTAATGATGTAGTAATTATGGTATATAATTATGAATGCTCAGCTAGAATATGTCTCTTATTTATAGTTACGTATGTCTCGACGTGCCCGGAGGATGGGGCGTCACTGTTGGTATCAGAGCCTAGGTTTAGTGAACCTTCAGGCCTTGGAAAATGGGAGATTGCAAGTTTTGTAGCGTAGAAACTCTGTAGAATGTTTGTACTAATAATTTATCACATATAATTTTAACAACTTAAATTTCTTACCTTAGGGTTTTCTCTATCTTTTCTTTCTTAGGATGGCACTCGACGCAGAGCCAGTTGGGGAACTGTGGGTAACACTAGAACCTGAAGATTCAGATCTCGAAGAAGATTCGAAAGAGGACCCGAAGGAGATACCTGTGGAGGAGTAAGAACTTATCGACGCTGTCCCTTTAGCGTGGGTTTTTCTAGAGGAATGACAGGCCAACCCAGAAGACGAAGGTGATGAGATGGAGGCAGATGAAGAACAAAACAAGGAAGATTTTGACGCTGATGACGAGGACAATGACAAAGAAGAAGAAGTAGAAGCTGCCTTCCTATACGATCAACTTAAGGCACCTCCGCCTGAGTCTGATGAAGACGAGGCTATGGATATAGCCATCCACTACAGCCGCCCAGAGTTCTAGGGTTTTTATGTAGAGGATCAGGTGTATGCCAAAATCTTCCCGGAACACATGTCTATGTGGAGGAAACCAGAAGCTTTTCTGCGATACATGGGACCCATACGCGTGATCAAGAAATACAGCCGAAAGCTTTACTGCTTAGACTTTCCTCTCGAATTCAAGACGCGAATGGAGGACATGTTGACTATAGGATGGATGCAGCAGCAGAGGCCAATGGATGAGAGAGGAATCATCGACCCACGTGACCCGGCCATCAACTTTGATGACCCCAAGACATACCAAGAGACTCTGATTGCCATAACCAACAGAGTACATATGGGGCCAACTAACGTCTGGTATGTCGAGGTGCAGTGGCGCTGCTACAACATCACCTAGGCGACTTAGGAACGCGAATCAATTGTCTGCCACTTTTATCCACAATTGTTCGTTTAGATATTAGCACGATAGCCTTGTACTTTTTCTTTAACTTGAAGATTATATGTGTGTTGTGTGAACTTTGACAAATTTGTATTTGACTATGAGTTGAAATGAAATGCAAATCTTTGATGCTGGAATCTTTATAAGTAGTTCTATAATTGTCAACCTAACTCTACAAAATCCCAACACATGATAAATAATTAAGAACTAGAATAACTCCCAGAATCATAACACTCTTTTTTTTTATTCTAGAATGGCAGGTAGAAGACCTAACCACCGACAAGCAAATGGGCCTGCAGATGATGAGGTACCGGGATTAGCTCAGGTGTTACAAGAATTAGCCGCTAGCATCAACCGCCCACATGTACGTGACCGAACCAGGTTTCTGTCAGAACTAGGAAGGCAGCGAGGCCTAACATTTCGAGGGGAAATAGAACCGAGAGAGGCAGAAGAATGGCTAAGAGCAGTTAAGAAACTATTCACCTCAATGGGAGTCCAAGATGAGACCGAACGAGTGGCTTTAGCTGCCCACCTGCTAGAAGGAGAAACCGATCATTGGTAGACTCTGGTCACCAACACCCAGGAAGTAGCGACTCTAACATGGGAACAATTTGAGAGTTTATTTTTGGAGAAATACTTCCCAGCCCCTTTTCGTCAAGGGCTGATCCGAGAGTTTTTGGAACTTCGGCAAGGAACAATGACCGTAACGCAATATGTGAACCGTTTCGAGGAATTAATCCATTTTGCCATGACCATCGTACCGAATGAAGAATCTAAGGCATGGAAGATCAAATGGGGCTTGGAGCCATCTATCCAAGCAAGGGTGATCTGCTTATAGCTTTCCACCTACACCCAGGTCGTGCATGGAGCATTGTTAGCCGAGACAAAGCAAGCTGACTCTAAGAAGACATGAAACTAGAAGAAAAGAAGTACCATCTCTGGAGGACTGGTGAGGATCAACCAAACATTCATCCCTAAGAAATTGTATCACTGAGAGTACCAATAAAGACGACCACGGGACCCTCCTTCGACATCCATGGTATGCTTTGAGGGCAACCGATCGAGGCATAAGAGGTATGAGGGCCCGCGCCTCACACAGAGGAATCTAAGCAATCAACCCCAACAGTGGAGGCAGCCCCAAACACAGCAGCCTAGGTTCTCACAACAAGCCCAAGTCACCAGGCCAACTATTCAGTAGAAAAATAGAAGAGGAAGATCACCTCTCAACAAGAATCAGAGACCATAAGGAGGTTCGAGCAATGGACTGAAGACTGGAAATCCCAAGAGCAACAATGGGAATCAACCAATAGGGGGTTGCATCTTTGCGCTGCAAGAAGAAGAAATGGAAAACACCCAAGTCATACAAGGTATGTTCGTGTTATTCAATACCTTAGTGAAAGTACTATTTGATTTTGAATCATCCCATTCTTTTATATCTCTAGACTGTATGAAGTCCTTGCTCTTAGAACCTGAGGAAATGGAACAAACCCTAAGTATTGTCACATCCTTAGGAAATCAAACCCGAGTAGACTCTGTCTGTAAAGTCTACGCGTTATCAATAATCAATACCCTTATGACTTGTGACCTATGAGTCATGGATTTCAATGGCTACGATGTGATCTTTGGAATGGACTGGTTATTGGGACACCATGCTAACATCGACTGTCGACAAAAGAAGATATGGGCACAAGCAGAAGACAGCACTACTGTGTGAATTCAAGGAGAACGACGCGAGATCCTGACCTCAAGTAGCGCAAAGGACTATAAGTCGAGTAATTTTATAGGGAGATTGACAAGTCTACTTGCTAGTATGAATATCTCGTCAACCCCCGAGTTACCCCGAGTAGTGTGCGAATATAAAGATGTATTCCCAGAAGAACTACCTGGACTACCCCCGCATCGTGAGATCGAGTTCACGATAGAACTTCAGCCCGGAACTGCACCAATTTTGATCGTCGCCCACCGTATGGAACCCACAGAACTAAAGGAGTTAAAGGACCAGCTTCAGGAACTGCTCAGCAAAGGTTTTATTCGCCCTAATACGTCGCCATGGGGAGTGCCAGTGCTGTTCGCTAAGAAAAAGGATGGAACCTTGCGTCTCTGTATCGACTATCATTTTCTGAACAAGGTAACAATCAAGAATCGATACCCCCTACCCCGTATCGATGATCTCTTCGACCAGTTGCGAGGATTAGCTTGTTTCTCAAAGATCGACATTCGCTCTGGATATCACCAGCTTCGAGTTAAGGAGAAGGATATACAGAAGACAGATTTTAGAACCCGATACGGACATTATGAATTCGTAGTAATGCCCTTTGGTTTAACCAATGCCCCAGGTGTTTTCATGAGTTTGATGAATAAACTCTTTCAGCCCTACCTCGACCAATTTGTAGTGGTTTTTATAGACGACATTCTAGTATACTCCCGATCTGAGGAAGAATATGAACAGCATCTGAGAATTATCTTCCAAAAGTTAAGAGATTCATAACTCTTTGCTAAGGCAAGCAAGTGTAAATTCTGGTTATACAAAGTGAAGTTTTTGGGACACGTAGTGTCTAAGGAAGGAATAGCTGTAGACCTTGCCAAGGTAGAAGCCATTTTGTTGTGGAAACCACCTCGAAATGTTTTTGAAGTTCGTAGTTTCCTTAGACTAGCAGGATATTATGGAATATTTATCTAGAATTTCTCGAAATTGGCATGCCCAATGAACATATTAATGTAGAAAGGGGTGAAGTTTGAGTGAAATGAGAAGTGTGAAACGGCTTTTCAAGAGCTTAAGAAAAGATTGACCAATGCCCCGATCCTGATTATACCCGAGCGAGAGGTTCGGTATACGGTGTATTGTGATGCATCGAAGGATGGCCTAGGATGTGCACTAATGCATAATGGAAGGGTAGTAGCTAACGGGTCAAGACAATTGAAACCTCATGAACAGAATTACCCTACCCACAACCTGGAACTTGCAACAGTGGTGTTTGCATTGAAGTTATGGAGATATTACCTATATAGAGCGGTTCGTGCTTTTTACCAATCACAAAAGTTTAAAATACCTGTTCACCTAAAAGGTTCTTAATACGTGACAATGCCGTTGGATGGAGTACTTAGAGGACTACCAGTTTACATTAGCATATCACCCGGGCAAGGCCAACGTGGTGGCCGATGCCCTTAGCCGAAAAATGAGGAGCACCATGGCTAGTATGGCCTCAAGGGAATGGAACATGATGGGAATGCTCAACGAATTCTGACCCCAACCATTAGAATTGGAGAATGAAAGCTATTTTTGTCTAAAGTGGCGACAACGAATCTCCGTCAGCATATCATGGAAGCCCAAAAGTACAACCAGGAATCCAAATTTATTCGAAGGCATCTGATTGCAGAGGAATCAAAGTTAGGACGGGTAGTCGACAAGCATGGACATTTAACATACCAAGGATGACTTTTTGTCCTAAATGTTGAGAATCTGAGAAGAGACATCCTAAAGGAGCACCACCAGTCACTTTTTACTGTCCACCCTCGAGAGACAAAGATGTATCACGATCTGAAGAGGCACTATTGGTGGGATGGCATGAAGAAGGATATAGTAAGTTTTGTGGCCAAATGCCTTACTTGTCAATAAGTGAAAGCCGAGCACCAAAGACCAAGAGGATCCCTCCAACCCCTAGAGATACCTCAGTGGAGGTAGGACCACGTTACCATGGACTTTGTCTCTAGACTACCGAGATCACCAGCAGAACATGACTCTATCTGGGTAATCGTAGATCGCCTCACTAAATAAGCACACTTCCTACCAGTTCAAACTTCCGAGAAGCTGGAAACCCTAAGCCAGAAGTACATTCAAGAAATCGTACGCCTTCATGAAATTCCACTATCTATTGTGTCAGATCAAGATCCACGTTTCACTTCACAATTCTGGCATAGTTTGCAAGCTACCTTAGGAACGGAGCTTTGCTTCAGCATCGCCTTTCACTCGCAGACTGATGGGCAATCTGAACGTACAATTCAGATACTGGAAGACATGCTTCGAGCCTATGGTATGGACTTCAAGGGACATTGGGAGAAACACTTACCATTGGTAGAGTTTGCTTACAATAACAGCTATCAATCTAGTATTGGCATGCCGCCATATGAAGCTCTCTACGAAAGACCATGTCGTTCGCCAATTTGTTGGACTGAAGCAGGGGAAAACACACTTCTTGGACTAGATCTAGTACAAGAGACTACCGAGAAGATCTGACTCATTCAGCAATGGATAGCCACCGCACAAAGCCGACAAAAGAGCTATGTAGATCAACGACGAAGGTCGCTATGATTTGAAGTAGGAGATTATGTATTCTTGAAGATTCAACCACGAAGAGGGGTCATACGCTTCAGCCAAAAAGGGAAGCTAGTCTCATGATATATTAGGCCATTCGAGGTTCTAGCTAAGGTTGGAGAAGTGGCATATTGTTTGGCGTTACCATCTCAACTCTCTAACTTTCATAACGTTTTCCATGTGCCGATGCTGAGGAAGTATGAACTTGACCCTACCCACATTCTGGACTGGAAGGAACTCCATGTTGATGAAAATGTCACATTTGAAGAACAATCGATAAGGGTTATCGATCAACAAGACAAGATTCTTAGAGGCAAAACCATACCACACGTTCGAGTCCTTTGGAAGCACAACGAGATTGAAGAATCCACATCGAAGTGGGAATAAGCTATGAGGACAAGTTATCCCTAATTGTTCGCAGATTGAGGTACGATATGAAATTTTAAGGACGAAATTTGTTTTAGAGGGTAGATTGTAATAACCCGGCTCAAATCCTAATATTAGCGACGGATAGACAATGAGAACATAGATCGCTATATGAACAAAGGAAACCCTAAGTAACCCAAAATCTTAACTTTGACCTAGAAACACTAAAAGAGACCAAATGCTCAGAGGCAAAGCCCTAACACTCAGAAAAGTCTCGGAATAGCTTAAATTAAGTAAATAACATAAAATATAAAATTAAAAATCAAAAAATTCTCATAATTACGGTAAAATTACAATTTTTCCCCTAGTACAGTAAAAAGTTTTAAAAAAATCCAAAACATAGCATATGGATGCCCAAAATTAGATATTTATATACAATTAATTAATAAAAGACAAAATAACAACAATAGTGACTAAATTGCCCTTGCATGGCCGGCCATCTAGGGAAATATGCTCAAAAAGTTACTTTTTGTCTTTTTAAGCTTAAAAATGAGAAAAAGTGTATAAATTAAAATTTATTTTAACCTAATACCTTTTATACAAGTAATATACATAATAATATAATATTATAGGTCAATAAAAGCAAACAAATAATTATTAAAATATTTACACAATTAATAAGTCAAAAAATCAATTCTAGTCAAACTAACTTAATTTAACTTAAAAGTCTACACCTATTTAATTAATTATTATCAAAATTATGATAAATCATGAAAAGACTAAATTAATTATAAATACATTAATATAATAGGTTTTAGTAGGTTTAGATACTAAAAACAAACATAAAATTAATATTTTATGCATTTTCTTCAACAAAATGGTAGCAAAATACATTTTAAACCCAACATTGATGGAAAATCAGCTTTTGGTATGCCCAAACAGACCCCAGCCAGCTTCCCAAAAATAATCTGATATCCAATTCTCAAATAGAGGCCACCACCCCATGCAACCAATAGGAGCTAAGAAAAATTTTATGTGCAATAATTATCCCACAATTATAATTTTTGTACAAAAATATATCAAACACTCACTCTCCTTCATGAAATTCAATTGAGAGTGAGAGGGAGAGAACCACCAAAATTTTCTAAGTGTTCTAAGAGAGAAGAAGGAGAGAAGAAGAAAGACAGAAGAAAGAGGAAGGAGGAAAGGATCAAGGAGAAAGCATTAAAGTTAAGCCCCATTCTCCTACAATCTTTTGAGCATCAAAAGTGGTAAGTAAATCTCCTAATACCTTATGATATTCTCTCATAAGATAGCCCTCAATCCATCTCTATAATCAACCCTAAAGATAATAAACAATGAATAACCCAAAAAGGCGTCGTAGGCATGAATAGTGGACTGTTTGTGTATGATCAAGCCTTGCATATACTTGCATGTGTATATTTTTGAGTTTTATAGTTTGAGTATGTTCTGGAGTTTTGGTTTATATCAGTATAAGACATGCATGCAAAGAAAATACATAAAAAATACACACAATATGAACTAAGCAACCAAAACCCTAGGTAACCTGATTTTCTGGGCTTACCAACATTCTGCCTCGAGATTTATAACATCATAACTAATTGTAAAAAAATGATCTTAAAGTGATTTTTATGTCCATACCTAGCTTTTCGAGTTCTATTTAATAAAAAATTGGTTTAAAATGATTTCGTTGAGTAGAACTCCAGGAATGTCATTTTTCCCAAAGAGTATTAGATCTTGACCACTTTGAGTTGTAGACTTAAAAACACTAAGTTAAAGTGAGAACCGAGCTTGGGTAAAAACATACAACTTGTAGAGGACATATTTATCTTACTTTCCATAAAAAATAGCCAAAAATATGAAGTTTTAATAGGTCAAAATACTTCCCAAAGTCACTGTTGTATTTTAGTAACTGACAGAGCTTTTTGTCACACCTTTTTGTGAGACCAAAAACCTAAGTTTTTAGTGATCAAATCCAAAAGTGGTAAACATGAAAAATGTATCTAACATATTAAACTAAACACTGAGCACAAATCAGCCCAAAATACCCTCAGATAGTACCCCAAAGGTTTTGAGCATTTTCTGTTAAAAACCTACTATGCAGACCCTTTTTAGACTAGCTGAACCCTTTTTATAAATTAGCTACAATCTCAAACTTTTTGCAAACAACTTGCCCTAACACAAAACATGAAACTTATAGAGAACACTTTAAACTAAGACCTCCCCAAATATTAGACCTGTAGCGCTTGAATTGATACCCCAAAACCGTGGCCAACAGAGGCCTAATTTCTGTGTTTTTCTCTATAAAATGCTGAACGATTTTCACTTAAATAAAATAAATGATCTTTTTTCCTTAAGATATGACCTTAGTGTTAAATATGAAAGTTGTAGAAATATTTTTACCTAATTGGTGTTCAATTTTTTGAAATAAAATCCATGTTTAAGTACTTCAAAACACTGTCGAAACTTTAAAACTAACAATTGAACATTTACCTAAAATTTGTTAAGTGTACGAATAACGTTTTACTTTGTGAAACTTGAACGTATGGACTTTATATGAATTTAGTGAATAATTGCTGTAAAGAAATAGTAATTTTGATGAAATGAACCCATGCTGATAGTTCAATTTTATGTCACATGAATTATAGATTATGCTTTGCATGCTTGTAGTTTATGCTTTAGCAAGTTGTACCCTGTGCCATATCGTGTTTATATGCCATGCTAAAATCAATTTCACACGAGAAGCACATTGCACATCATGAATATTCTTACATTGCATCTTGAGTTATCGAAGTCCCTTTCGTATCTTTCATTACGAGTTGGGTTATATAAAAATCGTTCTTTTTGTGGCTTTGGATTTAGGGCATCCCTGGTTGCCATATTTGAAAATAAAATGGGAGATTGTTTATTTTAAAAAGGGGGATTAGGCACCATGGGTTCGTCACTAGCTTTAATTATACTTTTGGTTGACATCTAATGAGTATCCTGGTCCTTAAGGTGGGATAGGTTGGCCTGGAATAAGGATGGGTAAATTTGGATAAAGGCCAGTCCCAACGCCGTTGCCATTGCGTAAAACAGCCATGGCATGTAGCCATGACGAGGGTTTACCTTTCGCAGCGAGGCGAGAATAGGCTCAGTTATCAGGTCCCATCAAGTCTACTCTGTAATTCCCAGCGTGAAATTCATGATATTGTTCTAAATGTATGTCGGGCTGGGCAACTACATTGCATTCATCTGCATCACACACTCGCACAATTGTTCTTGTATGTTCCTGCCTTGCTAAAAATGATAAATTGTCTATCTCTTGCCTTTAAAATAGTATTGGGTATTATACAATATGTATTGTTGGATATTTTGTTTTGAGTTTGTTAGACGGTTTAGGAAACTTGCTTCTAGGCTCCGGCTCTTGGCATTCGTGCCACAAGTGAAGAAGAAGGACCATTTGAGGAAGGTGTGTTCATTGAGGAACAAGACTTTGAAGAATGGGGAGAGTGGCAAGAGCCAGTTAACCCCAATGACGCATCTTGAAGATGTAGAATCTTCTCTTTTTGACCTTTTGTTCAGTTTTTCCACAGATATATTGTAACTTTTGTTAAATTTTCTGGATCACTGTAATCATTATGTGTTTTGAACAAATTCTGAACCATTAATATTGTAGTAATTATCGTATATAATTATGAACGCTCAGCTAGAATATGTTCCTTATTTATAGTTACGTATGTCCCGACGTGCCCGGAGAACGGGGCGTCACACTTACCAGCTAAGATTTTTTATAGTCATGTAGAGGGCATAGGAGTTAGACGTATGGCAGTATGATTTTGAGTATAAGTGTGAGATTGTTAGGGTTGTATACTGAAAATCATATTTTTAGTATTTAATTTTATTTTAATAAAATTAATTTTTTATTTTATAAGAATCTTAATGAGCAATGTATACAATATTATTTTTTTTAATATTATACATGGATGTCCTTTATTATGTACAATATTTAATCTAGTGTGTAGAGTACGGCTTGCACACAGAAGATCAGATTTTAGGTTCTTGCAGAATGTAAGTTTTATGTTCACAGTTTAGATGGAAATAGACATACCATCGGTACGACTGTAGCACCGAGTTTTAGTAGGCCTGTCTTGGTTACGGGAAACAAATAATAGCGTCGTCTATTATTCTAACTCTCTATGGTAGTGCACTTTGTGTGTATTGAATGGGACACATTAGGATAATTAATTTTATACTAACTATATAAATTAATTCACACTCCAAG
The DNA here is from genome assembly GCA_032360265.1 of Heliamphora ciliata. Lineage (NCBI taxonomy): Eukaryota > Viridiplantae > Streptophyta > Magnoliopsida > Ericales > Sarraceniaceae > Heliamphora > Heliamphora ciliata. The sequence goes on along the minus strand of JAUMHN010012700.1, from coordinate 20,533 downwards.
GTTATTATGAATTGTGCTTATGTTCTTAATCCTAAAAAAATTATTGATTTGCATATATTTAATATTCGTTATTTTGATTCATTAGAAGGTGCGATCTTATACGGTTCTATATTCTCGGTGAGTTGGATAACGGTATTATTTATATAGTGAATATTAATTATTAACATAATCCACATCTCGAATGATCAGGATTGACATACCCCGTTAAGGAAGCTTATAAGTTTTGATCGGGTCAAACCCTGCAGGTGGATTTGATTATCCAGCGGTCAAATAAGTTAAGTGGAAGGGTTTAAGGAATTTCAAGATGCCAATTAAATTAAATTGTCAGTAATTAAATTTAATTGGCGGATATCAAGAATCTTAATGTGGGGAGATGAGTTAAGCATTAATAACATGAGCTCAATGCAAAAAGGTCTTGAGATTATGGTTTAGAGTGCAATTACAATTTTTTAGTAGTATGAACTGTAATTTAGTGTTTTATGAAAATTACAGAAACCACTGTAATATTATCATAATTACAGATACTGCTATGAGGTTTGCTTAATTGTGGAAACGGCTGGATACATATCTAGGTTACACTAGAAGTTTTCGTCATAATTACTCCACAGGTCCCTACTGTAGCCCTACATATATGCGGATAGGTTGAACCAAATTCATAACTTGTCTTCAAGACAAATGCTTACTATGTTCTGCTGGAACGAGTTTTTGAAGGTTCATTGCCCACGCTACGATCGAGAATCGCATAAGAGAATACAATAGAAGGTCTAATGAGAGCTTCAACTCGTAATCAAAATCGTAGTTAATGAATCGACCGAAAAAAGATATTCTTCTAAATTAACTATGGTTGCTCGGGTTTTTATTTTGATCGTTCGACGTCAAAAGTTTTATTTGAAACTAGTTTCGGCGTTTGCTCGTCTTGTTATTTTTTATCGAAAATCGTTTACAAAAACAATGATCTTGACAGTTTTGTATCTAACAAGAGACGACCCCTGCGACAATATCGTCCATCTGCTCAAAAAGAGAGAGAGACTCTTCTGGTTGGGGTGTTCCCACCACATTTTCCAATAGTGTATCCGACTCACGAACTGCCTCCATGGCATTTATGCCCGCCATTTGATGAACCTGGCTCTGATACCAATTGTCATAGGGTAAAAATTTTAGACTCAAAAATTGCCTTATGATGGCACTAAGTTCAGCAACACTTAGTAACAGCCACGAATATGATGAAAAGATACACACACAGAGCAAGAAATATAAGCACTCAAACTAAGTTCAGCAACACTTAGTAACAGCCACAATGTGCTGGCATGTTGGCCATGAAAAGTCTTTAGGTTGTAACCGCCCATAACTACCCACAATGGGGCCACCATGCACAAACATGATTAGCAATGCTAACTACCAGTCATGTGCAAGGCATGCCCCTAAGTGCGACGCCACTTGGTTAGTCAGATGAAGTAGTATCAACTGCCTAGCCTATGCTAGTACCAGCTCATGTCTACCATATGCCCACCGAGCCACTTGCTTGTATTGACCCACAAGCCATACAAACTACCCGCATCCATGCACCAAATTAATGCCTTCACGCACCAAGTAAATTCATCCTTCTTGCCTAAGCGTCTTGTGGTAAGCTGGTTTCCACGAAGTCACCTTGAATATTATAGCATGCTCTCCTCATGCCACCATGGGTTGGCAAGGGTGCAAGGTTCCACCACGTGCCATCGAAAACACCCCAATGTCCGGTTGCTAACACCTGTCTTGTTTATTTGGTGCTTCTTAATTTAGTGTTCATACACTTCCCAAAGTTTTTAAAGTCAATAGTGTTGTTCCTCAAATGGTTTGGAGGAAAATTTATGAAAAAATATACTATGGCTTGTTTGGTTGCCAGCTTTAAGTCTTTTAGCTTAAAATCCAAAATTTCCTCTTTGTTTGGCAATTAAAACATTTAGCCTTTGTGCCTTTTTATTTATTAATTAAATGTTTTTTAAAATATTATAACTTAAACATTTATCAATTAAGGAGATGGGCAAATTTAGAGTCTACGACATGGTAAGTAGGTAAATAACTAATCAGGCAAGGATGTGATGATAAATGCAATAACACGTTAAACATTTATCAATTAAGGAGACGAGCAAATTTGTAGTATACAACATGGTAAGTAGGTAAATGACTAATCATGCAAGGACATGACGATAAATGCAATGCGAATGCCCAACCTAACATACACCAAGATTTGAACATGAATTCCATGCCAGGAATTACAAGAGAAGACTTTATGGGTAGTTGATCACCAAACCCATCCTCAGGCCTCGTTGTGAAAGGTAAATGTGTCACTGGGCTTCATGCTACAGTTGTTTTACTCAATGGCAATAGCGTGGGGGCCGGTCACATTCTCTGGACCTACAAAATATAATAATAAATGCGCATAACCAGATAATCTCACCTTAAGATCTGGAATGCTTGCGTGGTGTCAACCCAAAGTCTAAGTTACGAAAGTCAGAATGCTAGTGATGAACCCATGGTACCCAACAATTTCTATCATAAATAATTTCCATACACCGGGAAGGTACCTAGGTAATAAATCCCAAAATATTTTATAAAATCGACAACAAGAGACGCCCTATACTTAAAACTAAAGAAATGATAACTCTAATTTTTCCAAACCCACTATAATATATACAAGATACACTCCAAGATGTTATGAATGTAATGGTGACAATTCCAAGATTGTACAACATATATCTTAAAGTATAACTACTTATAGCATGGCATAGCACTCAACATGGCATAAGATACAAGTCCCTAAAGTATTTGGTACAATCATTTTGTGACATCCCGTCCTCCGGGCACATCGAGATATACATAAGCATCGATAAGAGAAATATTCTAACCATTTATTCATATTTACATATCATAAATATTACATCATTAAGAGTTCTGAACTATTCAAAAGTATATAACGATTACAGTTTCACCAAGGAATTTCAAAAATTACAATAAGCACGGGGAAACTGAACAAAAATAACAAAAGGAGACGACTGAATCTTCAACAAGCGTCGTTGGGATTCTCCTGCTCTTGGAACTCATCCTACCCTTCAAATTCTTCTTCTCCCCCTAGGACAATTTCCTCAAAGTACTCCTCACCTGTGGCACGAATGCCATGAGCCAAAGCCTAGAAAAAAAACTCCCTAAACCTTTTAACCAAGCTCATAACAAAATATTCTACAATGCATATCATAAAACACCCAATAAAAATTAAAAGTCAAGGAGATAGACAAGTTTGACAATTACGACATGGAAAGTATATATAAGAACAATTATATAGGTATGTGATGTAAATGGATGTGAAGCAAGTGCATTTTTCCAACCCGATTATAAATCAACCAATCAAATCTCGAGTGGTACCATTACATTCCCGTACATTAGGCTCCCACAAACCATTGTTCCCGATCACAGCAACATATAGCAAGCGTTCGGCTCAAGATGTGGTACGGCTCAGGACGTAATATGGCTCAGGACGTACATAGCCCAAAGTTATTCATACCCAACACAATAACCCAAGTGGCACCGTTGCATTCCCGTACATTAGGTTACCGTACATCAGCGTTCTCGATCACTGTGGCTTATAGCAGTAATTCGGCTCAAGACGTGATACGGCTCAAGACGTAACACAGCTCAGGATGTACACGGCCCAAAGTTAACATATCTAATATAATAATTCAAATGGCACTATTATGTTCCCGTATGTTAGGTTCTTGTACATCAGCGTTCCTGATCACTACCGCATATAGTGGTAGTTCGACTCATGACGTGATACGGCTCAGGACGTAACAAAGCTCAAGACATACATGACCCAAAGTTATTCATACTCGACACAACAATATGAATGGTACCATTACATTCTCATACGTTAGGTTCCCGTATATCAGCATTCTCGTTCACTACGGCGTATAGTGGCAGTTCGGCTCATGTCGCGATACGGCTCAAGACATATAACATGGCTCGGGACACATATGGCCTATTGTCAATACCCCCATCAACTAGGATTCACTGATTAAGATATAAAGGTCTGCCTTCCCCCACCTCAACCATATCAAGATACAATTTAAAAGCATACAAGGGGTAACCTACAAGCTCTCTCTAGTGCCACAATCACAATGCTCATGGTATAACAATTTATATTCTGAAGCACAACTAACAATGGCATGCGTTCTAATTTTTATGCATTTACAAATAAACACTAATCAACTAATCATGATATAAAACTTGAGTTTCACAGCAAAGGATACTCAAATCACACTTATCAACTTTTAAGGCTAAAATTGAGTATTAAATTAAAATGATCAGCTGTGTTTTGGGGCATGTAGACTTGGAGTCAAGCAATGATTTTTAAACACCATTTCAATACAAATATTTTCTACAACTCTTATGTTTAAGAATAAGGCCAAAACCTAAGACAAATGGGTGAATAAAACATCCTAAGCGAGAACAATTCAGCAGTTTTCTCAAGATTTTACTGAAAATATGCCTCAATTGGTCTTGGTTTTTGGGTATCCGATCAAGTCTCAATGAGCCCATTTTTGGATATGTTCTATTTCAACATGTCTCCTACAAGTTTCATGTTTAGTGCTAAGGGTAGTTATTTGGAAAAAGTTAGAATTTTAGGCCATTTTAGAAAATAGGTTTTGTCAGCCGCCAAAACTCAGCAGAGCCAGTTTTGGATAGAGAGTTTAAATGATTTTGAGGGAGCTTCCCAAGGATTCAATGCCTGATTTTTGGATACAAGGTATTTCAATATGTTATATACAATGTTCATGTAGACCACATTTGGAATAGGTCACTAAAAATAGGAGTTTTGAGCTGCACAAAAACAAGGGACAGAAGTGTCCTTCGAGGGCTGAACACAACAGAGAGTTTCAAAGGGGTGTTTACATATCAAAACTCAACTTTTTATGTTACTTGTTCTTTGGTAGCAAGATATGCATGTTTTCTACAACTTGTATGTTTTGGCCAAGGCTCGGATCTCATTGAAAACTAGGGTTTTTAGTTCAGTTGTGTTGACTGGTCAGAAAATGACACACTTTGGTAATATTGCAATATCTCAAGTTCTACTTACTCAAATGGGTTGAAACCAACTTTGAATGAAAGGTAACACAAAAATATAAATCTGGACATAAAGAACATGTTTAGATCAATTTTTTATGTTGAGTTATGGTGTTCCAAAATTTAGGACAGAAACATCAAAGTTCTCAAAAATCAAGTCCTTATGTGTTCAAGTCTCCTACTTGTGATTTGTCAAAGTTTTGTTCCATTTTTTTGCATGCTTGTATTTTAGACATGAATATAAGGTTCCAACACACTTCTAAGCCATCAAACTCAAAAATAACAACACACAACAACATCTCATATCATCTAAAAACACAGCAGCCCCTAATCTTCAACTACGACTCCTTTTCGATTTGTTTCCGGTTCTCGATTTTTAAAGTGTTTAAAGAAATGATTTGAGGGATATTAGACATAAGGTTTAGAGATTTTACTTACTTGTTTGAGCGCTCAGGGGATGGTTGTATGGAAGGACTTAGCTTTTAGAGAAAGACCACTCCTTGGTTCCTTTTTCTTCTCCTCCTTCTTTCTCCTTCTTTTCTCTCTCAAACTTGTGGAATATCTCAAGAACACTCAACCAAGCCTTTCTCTCTCTATATGGACGAACAATGAAGAGGAGAGGGAGGGTATTTGGCTTGGTTTATATAGGGAAGGCTTAGGGAACACAAAATTAATTATAAGTACCTTTTTTCTCCTTTTTCTCTTCCACTTCACATGGGTTGAATTAATATGAGTTGACATGATGCAAGTTTTGAGGCTTATACATCAGATTTGGAGAAGGGAAATATAGCTAGGGTCATTTTGGGGGCCAACAAATCTGATCTCAATTAATCATGGGGGTTTTCCTTGGTTTGCGTGCCTTTTGTGCAAGAAAATACTTTAAAAATTAATTTTGTATATCTCTTTGGTGTCTTTTCCTACTAAAACCTATTATATTAGTATGTTTATAGTAAATTTAGTATTCTCATGAATTATTATAGTTTTCATAGCAATTGATTAAATAGATGTAGTCTTTTAAGTTAAATTAAGCTAGTTTGACAATATATGACTTTTTGACTTATTTTATTGTGTGTGAACTTCAATAATGATTTGTTTACTTTTGTTAACCTATAATACCATATTATTATGTATATTACTTGTTCAACAAGTGTTGGATCATCATAATGTTTGATTTGTTACATTTCTCATCTTTTTAAGTATAAAGAAAGCAAAAAGCTACTTTTAGCATAACTTCCAATGTGGCCAGCCACTAAGGGGCATTTTTGTTATTTTTGATGTTATTTTATCTTTTACTACTTAATTGTACTTAAATCCTTGATTTAGGGTGTCCATGTGTTAAACTTTGGATTTTTAAGATTTTTTGTTGTACTCGGGGCTAAACGGTCATTTTATTCTAGTTATCAGAATTTTTTTATCTTTAATTCATTATTTCATGATAATTACTTAATTTAGAACATTGGAAGGTTCTCCAGGTGTTATGGTTTTGTTGCTTGAGTTTTGGACCTTTTTAGGATTTTTGGGTTAAACTCAGGATTTTCGAGTCGAGTTAGAGTTTTAAACTTCTTTCATGTTCTTTGGCCTCGTGGGCTTTCTGTCACTAATGCTTAGGGTTTAGGCTTGGTCTTTACACGGGTCATTATCGATTAATCGGGTTATTACAACTAGGGTCCAAACCAGGTCGTTACAAACTACACCTTTAAATAAATTTTGTTCCCGAAATTTTGTCTTGTACTTCATCGTGTGAAAACGTTCGGGATGGTTTACTAGCACCACTTCTCTTTGAAGTTGTGTGCATTTTTACTTGAGTCATTCTTTATTGAGGGTGTGAACAGGGTCGGGCTTAGACGTTCAATACCTTGAGTAATGGTTGCTTTGTCTTGCAAGAACCTTAAACCGACTTCTACGAGAACTTTCAAATGTAACGTTGCATACCTATGTCGTGGGGTTGTTGACTAGCTATACGTTAGCCTAAAGCCTTATCCTACATGTGTCCCCTTTCTTGTAAATATGTAACAAATATAAACAAACATACATCCCCGAGTTGCGAATATGAGCGTACCTCTGATCATCGACAAAAGGCCTGGCAGCTTGGATATGTTGTTGGTGCCCTTCCGATTGAGGTCGTAGTTGTTTCCATTGCTGTGGTTGTTTTCCCCAGTTCTTCGGTCCAAGCTGTGGACATTGTGACTTTTTGTGCCTGGGCTGACTGCATTCATAACAGAGCCTCACCTTTGAATGTTGACCCCTTGCTTGCCTTGGTCTGTCCGCCGGGTGGTACGGCTTTTTGGGAATAGATACCCTATTGTTCGTAAGTGGCCCTCCTTGACTAGTACTCTCCTTTCTCTGACTCAAAATCCTTCTAGAATCGGCTGACTCTGTTTCTGCCAATAGGGCTGCTTGTACTACTTGAGTGTACGTTGGAAACTATAAGTAGATGACTCTAGTTCAGATCGAAGGTTCTAGGCCCCACTCGATCTTCCGTGCCCTTAATTCCTCGTCAGGTATGATGGTTGCGGCGAATCGGCTCAACTCTTCGAAGCAATTAATGTACTGGGTTACTGACATGGATTCTTCTTTTAGCTCAAAAAATTCTCTGACTTGTCCCTATCGGAAGGGAGTTGGGAAGTACTTTTTCAAAAATAATTCTTCAAACTAATTCCAGGTTTGAGTTACTACATCTTGGGTGTTGTCAATCATAAACCACCAGTAGTCGGCCTCTCCTTCCAATAGGTGTGCTGCTAGAGCTACTTTATCGGCATCTGTCTGCACTCCCATGGAATTAAATAACTTCTTGACGGCACTCAACCATTCTTCGGCCATCCTTGGTTCAGCTTCCCCCTTAAACGTAGGGGCACATTGATTTTTGAGTTCTAATAAGAACCATGCTCAATCACGCACATGTGGACGATTAATGTTGGCAAAAAGTTCACGTAAGACCTGGGCTAACCTTGGCGCTTCTTCGTCTACGGGTTCATCTGCTGGCCATTGATGGTTAGGTCGTCTACCTGCCATCTTAAATAAAGCGGGAAGGTGTTGTGGCTTGTGAGCCATCTTTTTAAAATCTTGATTATCTTTAGGTTTTAGGATCTTGTGGAATTAATTTAAGATTTATCCATTTGTATTTCATAGCATTCAAGTTCGAGTACATAACTAGTTGATGGTTAGAACGATTGCAAAGAGCAAGGTATATAACACATAGGGGCCCAACCAGAATAGGTGTGGATAAAACCATCGGACTTTGACCGCATAGTCCCATGTTTCTCCCAAGTTTCGTAGCATTTCCATTGCACTTCCACGTGCCACACCCCTTTAAGTCCTATGCGAACTTTTTTAGTGATGGCAATAGGAACCTTAGTGTAGGTCTCCATTAGATATGTTGTATGAGATCCTACTTAGTAGTTCTTGTAGTCGGGGTTATTGATCTTCAAAATATGTTAAGCGCAGACATTGGTAGGCATTCTGTGCTATAAATCCAGGTAGAGATCTGCCTTGTGACTCGATGATGCGCCAGGTGGTTCTTCTGAGGATATGCACGATCCAAGTTTCTCGTTGCAGCGCTAAACTCTAATAACTATCGTTTCTCATCGATCTTGGTTTTAAGAAAGGCGACCTGGGGTGGCAAGTGGTTAAACGCTTATCCATGGATTTCGAATGATGTACTAGACTGCACAATATGTGGCTAGGGTTTAGAACGGCTTAGCAAAGGTGAACAAGTCATTTACTAAGATTCAAGGGAAGATTTCCAGATAGTTCAAAAGAAATGTTGGAAGAGGTTAAATGGCCACGGTTAAGGCAGTCACCGTTGACACAAATTGAGTGGTCATTTGGGGTTTTAACGGTGTCTCTTGAGGAGATATCTAAAACTTCTACTGGTACGTACTCCTGTCTACCCCCCTTAAAATAAGATAACTCATTGCATGAAATCTTTGGTCTTTGATCTCGATGCTCTTACTCATCCTTTGCATGTAGATTTCCTGCTGCTTCTAATCTCGGTAACATCCTAACATAACTCGCTATAAGACCTAGACAAAGCAGATTTTAGTTCTTAAAATGTATTGATGATAATAATAATTAATTCAACACATCCTATAGAGCTCCAACGCGACAGAATGCATGGTTTTCCAAAACCCAAGGCCTGAAGGTTCACTAAACTTGGGCTCTAATACCAACTGTGACGTCCCGTCCTCCGGGCACTTCGGGACATACATAAGTACAGATAAGGGGAAATATTCTAACCATTCATTCATATTTACATATCATAAATATTACATCATTAAGAGTTCTAAACTGTTCAAAAGTATATAACAATTAGAGTTTCACTAAAAAATTTCAAAAATTACAATAAGCACGGGGAAACTGAACAAAAATAACAAAAGGAGACGACTGAAATCTTCAGCAAGCATCATCGGGATTCTCCTGCTCCTGGAACTCGTCCTGCCCTTCAAATTTTTCTCCCTCTAGGATGACTTCCTCCAGGTACTATTCACCAGTGGCATAAATGTCATGAGCCAAAGCCCAGAAGAAAACTCTCTAAACCTTCTAACCAAACTCACAACAAAATATTCTACAACGCATATCATAAAACACCCAATACAAATTTAAAGTCATAGAGACAGACAAGTTTGACAGTTATGGCATGACAAGCATATATAGGGACAATTATACAGGTATGTGATGCAAGTGCATTTGCCTAATTCGATTACAAACCAACTAATCAAATTTTGAGTGGTACCATTATGTTTTCGTATATTACGCTCCCACACACCAACGTTCCCGATCATGACGGCATATAGCGGGCGTTCGGCTCAAGAAGTGGTACGACTTAGGACGTAATACGGCTCAGGACGTACATGGCCCAATGCCATTCATACCCAAAACAATAACCCAAGTGGCACCGTTACGTTCCCGTACATTAGGTTCCCGTACGTCAGCGATCGTAATCTCTACGGCTTATAGCGGTAGTTCGGCTCAAGACATGATACGGCTCAGGACGTAACACGGCTCTAGACGTACACAGCCCAAACTAAACATATCCAATACAATAATCCAAATGGCACCATTATGTTCTCGTACGTTAGGTTCCCATACATCAGCGTTCCCGATCACTGCGGTGTATGGCGACAGTTCGGCTCAAGACGTGATATGGCTCAAGACGTAATACGGCTCAAGACATACATGGCCCAAAGTTATTCATGCTCGATACAACAATCTGAATGGTATCATTATGTTGCCGTATGGTAGGTTCTCATACATCAGTGTTCCCGATCACTACGATGTATAGTGGCAGTTTAGCTTAAGACGTGATACTGCTTAGGACGTAACACGACTCAAAACGCATATGTCCCATTGTCAAAACCCGCATCAAGTAGGATTCACTGACCAAGACATAAAGGTCTGCCTTATAACAACTCGATACGTGTTTATTTTGTTGTCCTCCGCTTTCAGTTATGTGTTTGCGATCGACTTAATGAGTTGTGAAATGATTCTTAAGATATAAAATTTTGATTAATATTAACAACATATTTATGGAAAAAATTGAAATGAGATATTAAGAGTGAGATTGGAAATTTGAGTTTAGTTCAAGAAACTTTGCTGAGACTTAAGTTCAGGAATCCCCGCTCGAGCGGCGGGGGTCCGCTCAAGCGGGCTATTGGGATGAGTTTAGAAGCTTCACGAACCTTGGAGAATATTTGGAAAATATATATATATATATATATATATATATATATATATATATATATAGGTTAGTCACATGAGAAAAACCCAAATCATTCTCCTTCTCTTCTCTCTCTCTCTCCCTTCTTTTCCTCTCCTTAAGGGAGAATTTTCTCCACCTCAAGAAACCCTAACCTTCCATTCTCAAATCTTGAGGATCGAGGCTTGATCAAGGGTGAGCAAGGTGAAAACAAAGCTTTGGAGCAAGGAGAATAACAATAAAGATTTGAGAAGGCAAGAATACCCAACATCCAAACCCTAGGTGGGACATTTGAAGAAATCACAAGCTTTCGAGCAAATCAAAGGTAGGATTTAGATTATCTCACATGTCATATATAGATTTGGGTTGATATTTGTGTATATGAGTAAAAATTGAGCCAATTGCATGCTTAATTAACATATTGGTATGTTTGTGCGTGTGATGAGTTAGTTTTCATAAAAATGGAGGTTCTTGGGAGGTGATTACCCATGAAATTGATGATTTGTGTTATCAAAAAGGGGTTTTCATACTTGAATCTAGTATTTTTGGGTTAAAAACAAGTATTTGAAGCATGTTTGTAAAAGGGTTATGTGTTTGGAGGTTTGAAACTCAAAACAGGGGCAAATCTAAGGTTTTCTTGGGTGCCAGCGTGCTCGAGCAGAGCCCTGTCCGCTCGAGCGCTCACATGGCAGTAAGTTGGGCTCTCAAGCGCCCGACGTCAGCTCGAGCAAAGTGACTACGCAGGCCTAACTTTTTTTTATCATATCTCCCTCATTCGGACTCCGAATGGGGTCATTTTTATACTTAAATCGAAGCCCCAGAAGTCCTCTTTCCAACAAGACTACTCTTACAAGAAAATTATTTTTGTAGAAAATGTTATGATTAAAATAGTGAGGGTATGTCAAAATTTTTTTATCATTTTTCACTCGTTTTTAGCTGAATATTTTAGAAAAAGTTATTTTCATTATTATTGGACATTTTTACTAAATTCCTAGTCCCTTGAGTTAATGACACATCTATATATATATATATATATATATATATATATATATATATAAACGATGGGTGTATACCTTTTAAAATGATGCGATCTTCTTGGTATCAACCTTGTGTTATGGGTACTTGGTAACATTGTAATCAACGAGAAACTGTATAATGAAAGTTGATGCATGTGGTTTGGAAGTTTACTAGAAAATTTGGGTTTGAAATTATAATGATGTAATATGGCAATGATTGGGAGAGGAACGATGTGTAGGTTGGACTCCCAGGGTATGAAAATAAATATAATTAACCAATAATGAACCGTATGGATTGATGTGGATTAAGTTAGAATAGTGGCTCCGCGGTGAAAGATTAGAAACTTGCACAAGATAGGGACCACATGCCCACGGGTTAGCCTCCAAAATGTGGTGTTGTGTCGTAGTGAGTTATAAAGCTATTTATCACTCAATGACTTCGTGTAGCCTATTGGGAATTAATAGGGAGAGATTTCTATAAGCTGCACCCGACACCAGTTCATTAGAGGTGATACGGTTTTGTGAAAATCGAGAAATTAACAAGAATGATTTGTGGATGGAAAACAAACGGATAAATAGGGGCAAATTTGTGTGCGTGGGTGTGTGTGTCAAAAAGTAAATAACTTCGATAAATGTACATATTTATTCTGGTTACACCCATCACACCTCACAAATCATGCATTATATATGAGTTAATCTTTATCCTATGAGTTTCGGTTCATGTATATCTATCAAACCATTTCAGGTTCCGAAGAGCGGGGTGATACCAATGCTATGGATGCTTTTGGGAAGGACTAGTAGATGAAGCTATAATGTCTTTTGTTGTCTTTTTTTGTTGTACGCAAAATTAAGGAAAGTGATGTAATGAAAGTGACAGCTTCATATTAAATGTGCGTGTTACCTTAAACATTTATAGTATATTCGGAAATGTAATTTTATAACTTGGTTCGTTTAGTTAAATCCCTCGAATGTTATGTACACTATTTTCTTATGTCATGGGGCATTACCTATGGATATGGTTTATGTATGGCATGTCTTGGGGTTAGTTCACGGACCCGGGTTTGGGTCGTGACAAAATAGTATCAGAGCTCTAAGTTCGAATACTTAGGAGCCGTGGGAAATGAGGACGACCTTTGTATGAGAATTGTTTGATGATCATTAGGAACCATTACACAGGCATTGTTTGTGTGCTTGCATGGGATTGTGGTTGTACTGTTTTGCACATGCTATGTGTTTATGTGAGCATAGAGGTTGAGTCTTACGGTGATGTGGCTTGCCATTTTTTATCCGATCAACTACTTTGGGATTCGAAATAGAAAAGCGTTTGGCTGATGTTTTTTCTATGAGAAATCTGAATTAGTTGCTCGGATTATCGCATTACTTCGAGGCTTTCCCACAGTACGTGTTTATGTGTTAGTGTGATTAAGTTTGAGTGTGGTCAGCCCTGTTTGTGCTTAAAATTGAATCTATTTGAGAAGAGAGTGTCGATTTGTTTACGACTTATGTATTGACAATCGTTTTCTTTTTGTATAGTGATGCCTCCTAGGCAAGAAGGAGGTAGAGGTAGAGGTCGTAGTCGCGGCCGGGGGTGCGGGAGAGCGCCAGTTCCTGAAGAAGGGGATATCAACGCCCCGTAGGAACCAGTTCAGGGTGCAGAAGTGAATCAACAAATACTAAAAGCTTTGAGGACTTTAGTTGGGGCTAGGGCTAACCAAGGGGGAGCACGGGATATGGACTCAAGGGCTGCAATGATGATAAGAGAGTTTTAACATTTAAACCCCCTACTTATGCTGGGGAACTTGACCCTTGAATGGCGACGGAATGGCTAAAGGTTGTCACCCAGATCTCAGATACTTTGCAGATAGTGGAACATGACCTTAGGGTTGATTTCGTTACCTTTCAACTCCAGGAAGAGGCAAATGATTGGTGGGAGTTTGCTAAGATGACAACAGACGGTACATGGGTGGCGTTTATGGCTGTATTCCTAGAAAAATATTTTCGAGAGTCCATTCAAGATACGTATAGAGAGGAATTTCTATCGTTGATACAAGGAAATATTTTCATTTTTTAATATGAATCAAAGTTCACAAACTTGTCAAAGTTTGTGCCAGAAATGGTGTCAACGGAGGAATTAAAGGTTAAAAGGTTCGAAAGGGGTTTACGACCCGCTATCCAAGAGAAAGTGGTAGGGTTCTGATTGAGGGTTTTCTCGGAGGTAGTTGAGACGGCAATGGTAATAAAAACGCTATGCAGACAATCGCAGGATCATGGAAAATAGGCAACTATCGGTGGCTAGAACAACACAATCTGAGGGATGGCCTTATAAGAAGCGAAGACCGGAACAGAGCAATACTAGTTCGACGCCGCAGAAATCTTATCAGACCCAATGCTCCACACCCACCCCATCTGTAGCCTTGACGGCACGGCTAGAGCAAAGGGAAGTTGCGTGTTTTGTTTGTGGGCAACTAAGACATCGGGCTAGAGAATGTTCGTAAAGGAAGCAAGCACCAAGGCAACAACAGAACTCGACACAAGGACAGCCTCAGGAGAGGGGACCCATCAGATGCTTTCAGTGTGGTCAAGAGGGGAACGATAGACGTGAATGTCCGCAAGGAAGAGCTAGCCAAGAAACATCTACTACACAACCTACTCAGCGGCAGATATACGACCGACCAACTCGATAGACCGGGATGCAAATAGTTCGGGCTCCTAGGGAGGCTTCTTCGGTACAATCTATACGGCAACCTATGGGTAGAGGACGGGGACAGACATCTAGAATCCAAGGAAGGATCTATTCCAAAGCAGAAACTGGTACTTCATCAAATCTTGAGATACATGAGACTATTACCAGTACCCCAGTGATATGAGGTACTTTGTTAGTTTTCAATTCTTGGGCTCGTGTATTAGTTGATACTGGTGCATCACGTTCATTTATCTCTTCTTCATTTGTATCTGCTTTGGGTTAACCTATTGAGATGTCGGACATTGTTGTGAATGTCAAAACACCCATCTGTGACAGTACAATGTTGAGGTATATTTGTAAAGGGTGCGAAATAGTGATAACTTATCGTCATCTGGTGTTCGAATTTATTGTACTAGAGATGTCGGGGTTTGATATTATACTTGGAATGGGCTGGTTAACTACCTTTTGTGCGTTTATAAACTGTGATCAAAGACGGATTTTCTTGTATACTCCAGAAGGAGATTCTTCCTTTTATGTGGGGGATAAGGATGATAAGATGACTCCTCGACCTAGTGACGTGAACCATTTAACAAATGTGCATACGATTCTTTCCACCCTTTTGGCTAAGGATGATCCTTCCGTACGAGGAGAGCTTCCACCGGTGGTTTTCGAGTGTAGTGATGTTTTTTCGGAAGAATTGTTTGAACTGCTGTCACATAGAGAAGTTGAATTCTCTATTGAGCTTATCCCAGGTACTGTTCCAATATTGGTGCCATCTTATCGTTTCGCTCCAGTAGAGTTGAGAGAATTAAAGATTCAGTTGCAGATCTTGTTGGACAAGGGCTTCATTCGCCTTAGTGTCTCGCCATGGGGAGCACCGACATTGTTTGCTAAAAAGAAAGACGGCTCGTTGCGATTATGTATCGATTATTGAAAGTTGAATCAAGTTACGATAAAGAATAAATATCCAATGCCCAGGATTGATGACCTATTTGACCAATTGAAGAGCTCTGCATGTTTTTCAAGGAATGATTTGAGATAAGGCTATTATCAACTAAGAGTTAGGGAGGATGACATACCTAAAACCGCTTTTCTTACCCGTTACGGACACTATGAATTTTTTATGATGCCCTTTGGTTTAACGAATGCCCCCGCAACTTTCATGGATTTGATGAATCGAATTTTTTTGCCTTACCTGGTTCAGTTTGTAGTAGTTTTTGTTGATGACATTTTGATTTATTCTCCAACCCGAGAAGTCCATGAAGAGCATTTACGTCTAGCACTTCAACTTTTAAGAGAACACAAGCTTTATGCTAAGTATGAGAAATGTGAATTTTGGTTGCCCGAAGTAAATTTTTTGGGACATGTTGTGTTGAAAGACGGAGTAACTGTTGATCCATCTAAAGTAGAGGTCGTGTAAGATTGGAAAAAATTGTAGAGTGTGTTTGATATCAGATGTTTCTTAGGCCTTCTAGGGTATTATCATCGTTTTGTAAAAGATTTCTCCCATTTAGCGTCACCATTAACACGACTCACTCGAAAGGGAGTTAAATTCACATGGAACGATGCTTGTGAAGAGGCTTTCTAGGAATTAAAGAATCGATTGACCAGTGTGCCAATACTGATCATACCTGAGAGGGGTCTTAGTTATGATGTATATTGTGATGCATCTCATGAAAGGTTAGGGTGTGTTCTGATGCAGCAGAGCAAAGTTGTGGCATATGAATCGAGGCAACTAAAAATGCATGAAAGGAACTACCCAACACATGATTTAGAATTAGCAGTAGTTGTTTTTTCGTTAAAGATGTGGAGGCATTACCTTTATGGAGAATGATTTAAAGTTTTCTCCGACCATAAGAGTCACAAATACCTATTCTCACAAATGGATTTAAATTTGAGACAGAGGAGATGGATGGAATACCTGGGCGATTATGATTTTAGTTTGCAATATCTCCCGGGCAAGGTGAACGTTATCGCAGATGCCCTCAGTCTAAAGTCTTTAAAGTCTTTAGTCCAAATCACAATATGGGAATGGAAAATGTTGGAAGAGATTGGAGAATTTGACGTTAACCTTGGTAGGACCGAAGATCGTGTTACCTTGTCCGCTATGGTCTCTCAACCTGCATTGGTACACCGTGTTATGAAGGCCCAGCAACTTGATAAAGAGGCACAAATGTATGGGGAACGTGCCACCAACAAGGAAAACGCCAAAGGATGGACCAATTTACCGAATCAAGGCTTGAGATTTATGGGAAGATTGTTTCTACCTGAGGCTTGTCGTGACAAAGTGCTAAGAAATTTTCACCACTCTCGACTCGTAGTTCATTCGGGAACTACAAAAATGTATTATCATCTTCGACGACAATTTTGGTGGAAAGGCATTAAAAAGGATGTGGCTTTGCTTGTCGCTAAGTGTCTCACATGTCAACAAGTAAAAGCAAAATATCAGCGACCGGTGGGCAATCTTCAACCGTTACAAGTTTCTGAGTGGAAGTGAGAACACGTGACGATAGATTTTGTTTCAGGCCTTCCTCGATCACCAATGGGACGCGACACGATATGGGTAATCGTCGATCGATTGACGAAGTCTGCACATTTCCTCCTGATGCGTACAACTGACTCGGTGGATAAGTTAGGAAGACTCTACGTTCAGGAGATTGTGCGATTGCATGGCGTACCAATATCAATAGTATCAGATAGAGACCCCCGGTTTACCTCGTAGTTTTGGCAA
Organism: Heliamphora ciliata; assembly: GCA_032360265.1. Classification (NCBI taxonomy): domain Eukaryota; kingdom Viridiplantae; phylum Streptophyta; class Magnoliopsida; order Ericales; family Sarraceniaceae; genus Heliamphora; species Heliamphora ciliata. The sequence continues at coordinate 3,308 of JAUMHN010012700.1, read as the reverse complement.
CGCTTGCAGGCATCTTTGGGAACCAATTTACTCTTTAGTACGGCATTCCATCCTCAAACTGATGGTCAATTCGAGTGTACGATTCAAATTTTGGAAGATATGTTACGAGCTTATGTGTTGGACTTTAGTGGTTCGTGGGAAGATCTCCTACCCCTAGTTGAGTTCGCATACAACAACAATTACCAAGCAAGTATTGAGATGCCCCGTATGAAGCCTTGTATGGAAGACCATGTAGATCTCCATTGTGTTGGACCGAAATTGGAGAAGCCTCACTATTAGGCCCCGAATTGGTAAGGAAAACAACTGAAAAGATTACCACAATTCAAAGGCAATCACGGCTCAGAGTCGGCAGAAAAGTTATGTCGATAGACGGAGGTGACCATTATTATTTGAAGTGGGAGATTTTATATTTCTAAAGGTATCACCGAAGAAAGGCTTGGTAAGGTTTGGCAAAAGAAAAAAGTTATCACCATGGTAACAAGTCTTACGAGGCAAAACTTTATCCTATGTAAAGGTGTTATGGCGACATCATGGCGTGGATGAAGGAACCTAAGAAAGAGAGTCAGATATCCAGTCCAAAAATCCCGAGCTTTTTTAGTCTTAAGGAGTACTGAATTTTGGGGATGAAATTCCTAAGGAGGGGAGGATGTGATAACCCGGTACATGTTTATTTTGTTGTCCTCCGCTTTCAGTTATGTGTTTACGATCGAATTAATGAGTTGTCAAATGATTCTTAAGATACAAAATTATGATTAATATTAACAATATATTTATGGGAAAAATTGAAATGAGATAATAAGAGTGAAGTTGGAGATTTGAGTTTAGTTCAAGAAAATTTGTTGAGACTCAGGTTCAGGAATCACCGCTCGAGCGGGCTATCGGGATGAGTTTAGAAGCTTCGCAAGCCTTGGAGAACATTTAAAAAAATAATATATATATATATATATATATATATATATATATATATATACACACGTTAACCACGTGAGAAAACCCAAATCATTCTCCTTCTCTTCTCTCTCTCTCTTCTTTTCCTCTCCTTATGGGAGAATTTTCTCCACCTCAAGAAACCCTAACCTTCCATTCCTAAATCTTGAGGATCGAAGCTTGATCAAGGGTGAGCAAGGTGAAGACCAAGCTTTGGAGCAAGGAGATTAACGATAAAGCATTGAGGAGGCAAGAATACCCAACATCCAAACCCTAGGTGGGAGATTTGAAGAAATCACAAGCTTTCGAGCAAATGCAAGGTAGGATTTAGATTATCTCACATGTTGTGCATAGATTTGGATTGATATTTGTGTATATGAGTAAAAATTAACCCAATTGCATGCCTAATTAACATATTGGTAGGTTTATGTGTGTGTTGAGTTAGTTTTCATAAAAATAGAGGTTCTTGGGAGGTGATTACCCATGAAATTGATGATTCGTGGTATCAAAAAGGGGTTTTGAGACTTGAATCTAGTGTTTTTGGGTAAGAAACAAGTATTTAAAGCATGTTTGTAAAAGGGTTATGTGTATGGAGGTTTGGAGCTCAAAATAGGGGAAAATCTGGGATTTTCTTGGGTGCCAGCGTGCTCGAGCGAAGCCTTGTTCGCTCGAGCGCTCACATGGCAGTAAGTTGGGCGCTCAAGCGCTCGACGTCCGCTCGAGCGAACTGATGGCGCAGGGCTAACTTCTTTTGATAACATCTCCCTTATCCGAACTCCAAATTGGGTCATTTCTGTACTCAAATCGAAGCCCCGAAAATTCTCTTTCCGACAAGACTACTCTCACATGAAAAAATTCTTTTTGTAAAAAAAGTTATGATTAAAATAGTGAGGGTATGTCAAAATTTCTTAACAATTTTTCACCTGTTTTTAGCCTAATGTTTTAGAAAAAGTTATTTTCATTATTATTGGCCTTTTTTGCTAAATTCCTAGTCCCTTGAGCTAATGACACATCTATGTATATATATATCTAAATTGAGTTAAGATGCATGCATTGGACCTGTTGGTTGAATTTTCTTTTACAATAAAAGTGGGTTTCAAATTGATATATATATATAAATGATGGGTGTATACCTTTTAAAAAGATGTGATCTTCTTGGTATCAACCTTGTGTTATGGGTACTTGGTAACATTGTAATATATGAGAAACTGTATAATGAAAGTTGATGCATGTGTTTTGGAAGTTTACTAGAAAATTTGGGTTTGGAATCATAATGATGTATTATGGCAATGATTAGGAGAGGAACCATGTGTGGGTTGGACTCTCAGGGTATGAAAATAATTGTAATTAACTAATAATGAATCGTATAGATTGTGTGGATTAAGTTGGGATAGCGGCTCCGTGGTGAAAGACCGGATTGAAGTGTATTAATTATTATTATCATCTATACATTATAAGAACTAAAATTTGCTGTGTCTAAGTTCTATAGCGAGTCGCGTCAGGACGATACCGAGTTCAAGAACAGCAAGGAATCTACATGCAAAAGACAGGGAAGACCTTCGAGATCAAAGATCGGAGATTCATGCAACGAGTTACCTTATTTTAAGGGGGGTAGATAGGAGTACACACTAGGAGAAGTTTTAGATATCACCTCGAGAGACACCGTTGGAACCCTGTGACTTCATCCTTATGAGTCCATTTCTCTTTTACCCCAAGCCTTATTGTCAACTTTTTGAAGTTCTTTTGTATGTCCTTCCTTCTTATGTCGTCAGTCCTCAACGGTACTGTCAAGTGTCGTTCGTCGGTAACTTTTATGCACCCAAGTCTTGTTAAAAACTCTATTCAAAATTTAATCCTAGAAAGTACCCTTGCCCTCAAGTTATTGTTCCCCGATAATGACAGGTATTCGCATTTGATTCTCTTCTGATTCGAGTCATCATCCTTGAACTAACTCTTCTCTTGTAAAACTCGATATCAATTCTTTGTTAAGTTCTCATTCCAAACATTCGACATTGATAAAATCTTCTGCCATCGTTCATTTCTCTCGATCCTGAAACCATAATCTATTGCAGTGATTTTTCGAATTCTTCGTACACTCTTGAAATCTCTACCAGGAAAGTGGACTTGGATGTGCTTTAATTAAAGAACGTTAGGCCGACGTAACTTCAAGAAAAATATCTAGTTTAGCTTTCCCTTTTGCTTAAACATCTCTTTTATCTTAATCTAATTGTACTAGATTAGTTCTGGGGACACTTATTTAAAGTATTGTTCATTGTCCTCTTCTTGTTTCTCCTACATTTGAACCCCAAACGACCACTCAATTTGTGTCAATGGTAATTACCTTAACTGTGACCATTTAATCTCATCCAACCTATCTTTGA
>JAUMHN010012592.1:0-30626 GCA_032360265.1 Heliamphora ciliata | reverse complement strand
CTCTGAGTGTGTCATTAAACATTGCATCCAAATAGTCTGGATATCGTCTTGGTACTTAATTCTTCTCTTGTGTGTCGTCCCTCTTAAAGTTTTTTTTTGGGTGTTGTTTTATGTTTTTCCTTCTTCTTTCTGGTGTCATGTTTGTCTTGGGTCTCTACGTCTCTTTCTGGTTTTGTGTGTTGTCACAGTTTTTTTTTGGACCGATCGAGCGGTAGTTAGACCAATCGAGCGGTCACTCAAGCAGTCTTTAATCTTCCTCGGTTCTTCTGTTTGCAGTTCTTTTTACCGAAGATTAACATTCACCGCCCGATAGACCGATTGAGCAGTCTATCTCACCTCTCGGTTTCTCCTATCTATTATTGCTTTTCTTGTCTCCGTGACCACACCGCTTGAGCGGTCTAAAGACCGATTGAGCGGTCTTTGCGCCTCTGAGGTTTTCAAATCGTGGTCCAGGGTGTCCTTTCTCATTAGTGTTAGGCATTTTCTCTCTCTCCTATCTTGGTGCCGACCTGTTCTTGCGTGGATTTCGGCCTCAAGATTTTCGCTGTAGTGTCTTTGGCATTGTGTTTCTCCTCTAGCAGGTATGTTCTCTTGTCCTCTTCATTCTTTTCAAGTTTGTTTTAGGGTTTATATTTTTTTTCCTTCCTTCTCTCCATTATTACTTTTGTTTGTTGTTGGTCTTAGGTTGTGATTTGGTTTGGGTTTAAGAGTTGTTTGTCTATTATATTGAACCCATTTTTGTTTGGTTTTTTCCCCCTTTTTTCTGTGTTCTTTTTGTGTCGATTTGGGTATTCTTGCTCTTGTTCTCCTTAGGTTGTGTCAGCTTGTGATTTGCCTTAGAATCATGCCTCACAACTGTAGAGACAAGTCCACTGCCCCAGGTAACGTCACTGAATTTTCCCGTCGGTTTCAATCCAAGTCTTCTCTAACAACCTATCTTGCCTTATTTTCCGAACGCCCTGTTCTTTTGGAACGAAATGTTGTTCTTCGCGATTTCCTGGAAAATTCTATTATTGCATCCTTCCGTGCTCTAATGTGGGACTCCTTGTTTTCCTTCCAGTCATCTCTATCGGCGAATCTCTCCTTGGTCTGAGAGTTTTATAACTCTCTAGTTGAGTTATCTTCTGAAATTGACACGTTTTCTGGTCATGTTCGCGGAGTTAATTTTTGGATCACTCCTGATATGTTTACCTCTTGGCTCGGTCTTCAGTCTCGACCTCGAGATCCTATTTTTCCTTACTCCTCATTTTTTCGTGAGGAAGCTTTTGACTATGGCCCGACCGCTTCGGCCATTTATGGTTCTTCCTGTCCATGGGTGGCGGGTACCTGATCCCTCAACAGGATCTTATCTCTGACTATCGCCTTCTCAATCTCATTGTCTGTGCCAATATTTCCCCAAAAGGCCATACCTCTGAAATTTTCCAACCTAACGGCTTTCTAATGTGGGCCATTGCTAATCGACAAGATGTTGACATCTGTCTCGCCAAGTTCTATCCTATGGTGCGGGTTGTGGGTGGCAAATCATCTCTAGGCCTTCCTTTTGGTTACTTTATAACTCAGTTCCTTCGGTCTCTACGTGTCCCTGAATTTCATTCTAGGACTCATCCTAATGAGCTGGTGTTTCTCCCTAAACCCATCTACAAAACCACCTTGAAACAGAGTTCATCCCATATTCCCCGGGTTTCCTCCTCTACAGGTCCTTCCAGGTCCGGCGTTGCTGTACCGGAGGAACTGGGTATTGATCTGGATGTTAATTTTCCTCCTGAGCCCGAGGTTCTTGATCGCTTAACGTGGTTGCAGGCTAAGATTGGGTTGATTCGTGAGGACGTTAATTTACTCCGTGCTGATGTTCAGGGCTTGCTTCAGCATGCGTAGATGGTTTGGCAGGAGCAGCAGGAGTTTATGGCATTTATCAGTGCTCGTCTACCTCCTCCTCAGTGATACTTTGCCAATTCAGTGCCAAAGGGGGAGATTGGTATAGTTTTGGTAGCTGGTGGTGGTATTGTTGTGTTTTGGTATAGTTTTGCTTTGATGGATAGTTTTTTTTGGTTGGTGGTAACATTGAGATTCATGTTGACATAATTTTTTTTGTGATATACTATTTTGATGAAAACATTGGTTTGGATAGAATGTTTATTTTGGATGGAAACATGTTTTTTCCTTTTAGATATGTTGGATAACCGGTAATGTGTGTTGACTTGCTTGGGAATTGGGTGTTTTGCCTCTTGGCTATATCTTACATTGCCTGAACTTGCTATTGGTTGATCTATACCTCTTATCTATGGGATCTGTTGGTTTTATTGGCTTATCTTGTGTTTGTCACAGAATTGCCAAAGGGGGAGATTGTTAAGTCCTTTTTCCTAATGATCTTCCTCAAGTGTAGGCAATTCTGTGACCTATGTCATCTTATTTAAAGTTTTGCTACCATGATGTTATTCCTCGATATAATACACTTGTGGTATTTGTTAGTTTTGTTATAGATTTGAAGATTAGGATGAAATCAGTGCTTTTCAAATCAGCATCTAGACTGCATCAAAGTTTTGCTCATCATCAGGCATGACCGCTCGATCGGTCTAAAGACCTCTCGAGTGGTCTATCTCGAGGCTGAGTTATAATTTCAGTAGGGTTAGCAGCTTTTTTGTGGTTGCATATTCTGTTGAGTTTAGGAAACTGAGTGCTGCGAGTTCTCTATGGTGGTTTTGCATTGAGAGGTTTGTTTTGTATGAGTGAGGGGGAGATTTAACAATCTCGAATTACTGATTCAATGTTCGTTTGAGTTGTTCAAAGATCATCATCAATTCACGATCTTCATCATCGCAACCAGGACTTGAGAGGAGTCTCAAGTGACTAAGTCCGAAGGAGGATTCCAACGACAAGCAAGCACGGAATTGGCTCACGAGGATTCGACAAGAAGACTTTTAGCAATAAGTTGAGGATTCAACTGGGGTTTGTAAGAGTTTCTTGTAACCAAACTTATCATATAGTGCTTGATTTCTCGGACTAGGATTAGTCCCGTGGTTTTTACTCTTATTGGGGTTTTCCACGTAAAAATCTCTCATCTTGTCGTGTGTTGGTTAACTTACTTGTTTGTGTGATTGCTATATCCTTGTTGCAAATCATTAACTAGGTTTTTTTCAGATAGTTTATCCAATTCTATCTAAACTGTGAATCAAAACTAATATTCCACTAGAACCTTCAATCTGGTCTTCCGTGTGTAAGCCGAACTCTACACACCACATTAAATACTATATAGAATAAAAGACAATCATGCGTAATATTAAATAAATAATAAAACGCATACATTGTTCATAAAAATTCTCATTAAAATGAAAAATAATCTTCATTAATGAATAAAAATAATACCAAAAATTTAAACATTGTTTTTAGTATACAACCCTAACAGATTCTACCCCAGGCAATGTCCTTACCTTAACGATCGCGACCTTTTTGTGATCTTAAAACAGGTTGTGACCTTCTTTCTTCACGACCGCGAACTTTTTATGATCTTACAATAGGTCGTCACCTTTGAAGGTCATGGCCATCTTGGTTTATACATTTAGTTCATGACTGCGAGGTACAAGGACACGGTTGCGACCTTTGCACCTTTTTGGACAAGTGTCAACATCTCAGAGGATCTCGGTGTTACCCTAATTGCCTTAAAATAGGTGCCGCTTTCACTTAAACGAGGAGAGAACATTCTATGGTATCGATACTCTGTCGAATTCATTCCCCACCCAATATTCCCGATATTCACATTCTCAATATTACCTACTCCCAGACCGAGTTCACGATATTGCTTGCATTGGGAAGACTCTTGAAGCATGAACGACTAGACGATTCTAGCCCACCATACCCGAAAAGACGTTTGAGATGGTCGACTATGTTAGGTAACCTTAGAAAGTCGTAATGCTTCTAAACTCCCATTTTCTCTCTCCCAGGAGCCATTACGACTAAGGTTTCCGTTTATTGATTTTCTTTAGTTAATTTCATTTATGAAACCGGCCATGTTAAGCATATGGTATTTTGGGGTTGCAATAAAAAAATGAAAATGTGAAGAAGAATGTACATATATATTTGCGCTTTGTATGAAACGGTGTGTTTAATACTTTTTGTAAGATATAGAACAATATGTTTTTAATGCGATTTCATGCTCACCGGCACACTGGACACTTGAAAATGTTTCTGTAATCCTTTAAACATAACGGCCGCAACCTTTTATTGTCATGGTCGTGAGTATTTGGTCCCTATTATTACGGACACTATATATTTTCTTCGCGGCCGCCATCTTTTTTTCATTTTTATCACGGCCACAACATTCTATTGCTATGGCCGTGAGCTTTTTGTGGAACCAGTAGCTCAGAAATAGTGTTCTAACCTTTCTGTTTTCTCTGTTTGACCTTATGTGCACACATGTTAGGAACTAAAATTGTACAGTATGACCCTTTAGTTCCTTGTATCTTCTTTATTAGATCTCCAGTCCTTGTTTGCATGATTTTAGCTTATTTTGCTTAAACAATAATTGCGGCATGTTTAGAAACGACAACCAAATTGCATGACCCTTAGGATTTTCTAATTTTTTAGTCAAAAATTTTCTTCTTTCAATGCTTTTGATTAGACTTTCTCTAACTTCTCTTTCTGTATTTGTTATTTTTGAAAAGTCTAAAACCAGAACCAATAATGAAAAAGTAAAGCTCAATCTTACGGTTGAGCGAAAATGGTACCTAACACCTTGCCTTTTTGTACCTTAGCTCCCGAACCCTCTTTTACTTTGATTTCGTTTAAATGACATGTGGCCTAATTTTTATCTTTTTTGATTTTTCTTAAAAATTAAGTGGTGACTCCGTTTTCTACAATGTGTTTGGATATCTTGGATTTTTCATCATAAAAGAAATATTTTTCTAAAATAATGGATATCTGACACATCATTTTTAGACCCACCAAAAAACGCTCGCAAATATCTTCCACTTAACTTATTAGACATGCCAAATAATAAAATCCACGTGTAGGGTTTGGTAGGGTAAAAAATTATAAGCTTTCTTAAGGGAGTTTCATCAATCCCGATCATGGGACATGAATTTCATCAATAATTAATATCTACCATATAATTAATAATATTATCCAACTCACTAGGATTATAGACTAGTAAAAGATCGCACCCTTTAATAAATTAAAATAACAAATATTAAATATACGTGTCTAATATTTATTTCAGAATTAAGAGTATAAGCACTCATAATAATCATGGGGAGTAAATTAATTTACATAGTCAGTATAAAATTAATTACCCTAACATGGTCATGCTCAATACACACATAGCATGCTAGTACAATGAGTCAGAACAATTGTCTAAACAATTACCGTTTCCCGTAATCAAGATAGATCTACTAAAACAATGTGCTACAGTACTACCTATGGTGCGTCCAATTCCATCTAAGATTATGAACCAAAAACTTATATTCTACAAGAACCGATAATTTGATCTTTTGTGTGTAAGTCAAACTCTACACACCAGATTAAGCTTATGTTAGGACTAACATTTTTTGTAGGCTTTTTAACTTTTTGGCTTTTTTCATAAAAAAATAAATGTAAAACTATGTAGAAAAAGTCATATGAGGCCAAACCAATGGGCTTTTTTAAAGGTTTTTAAGAAAAAAACCTTTAAAAAAAGCTAGTCCAAACATAGACTAAATACTATGCAGAATAAAAGATACTCATGCATAATATTAAATAAATAATAAAACGTATACATTACTCATGCAGATTCTCATTAAAATAGAAAAATAGTTTTTATTAATAAATAAAAATAAATATTAAAAATCCAATGTATGGTTTTAGTATGCAATCTTAACAATCTTTCACATATACTCAAAGTCATATTGTCACACATCTGACTCTAATGCTCTCTATGTGACTGTCAAAAGTCTTAGTTGGTAATCTCTTTGTAAAAAGATCTGTAAGATTGTCTGTCGATGCAATCTTGGTCATAACTATGCCACCTCTCTGCACGATCACATGTATCAGGTAATACTTACGCTCGATGTGCTTTTTTTTTTCTTGTGAGTTGTTGGATCTTTCGAGTTCGCAACCACACCACTATTGTCACAGTAAAGTGTAATAATCGATTGTACTGAAGGTATCACATCTAGATCCAGCAGGAAGTTCCTGAGTCAAGCGGCCTCCTTGGTTGCCTCAGAGGCTCCCACATAACAGACCTCGATGGTGGAATTAATAATGCAAGACTGCTTGATACTCTTCCAACTTATGGTTCCACCTCCCACGATAAACACATATCCCGAGGTAAACTTTCTTAAATCCTTATCTAACTGAAATTTGAGTCTGTATACCTCAAGGGTAATAGACTATATGCCTGGTAAACAAGCAAATAATCTCTAGTCCTTTTAAGGTACTTGATTATGTGTTTTACAGCTATTCAATGCTCCTGTCCTAGATTAAACTGATATCTGCTAACCATGCCAATAGCAAAACAGATGTCAGGTCTAGTGCAAAGCATAGCATACATGAGGCTTTCTACTGGTAAAGCATAAGGAATTGCCTTTATCATCTCTATCTCAACAGCTATTTTTGACACTGATTATTGGATAGAGTGATTCCATGCCTGAAAGAGAGAAATCTTTTCTTAGAATCCTATATGCAAAAATGAGCAACGACTATATCTATATAAGTAGTTTGTGATAAGCCCAACATCTTCTATTTTCGATCTTACATAAGCTTGATTCCAAGAATGTGACTCTCTTCTCCCAAGTATTTTATATCAAACTAGTCGTATAACCATACCTTTACCAAAGAAAACACCCTCACAACATTTTTGATGAGTAAGGTATCATCCATGTAAAGTACCAGAAAAACCACCAAATTCCATCACGCTTCTTGTACACACAGGACTTGTCAGGACTTTGATCAAAACCATAAGATCACTTAATAACTTGATCAAAGCGGGTATTCCAAGAACTTGATGCTTGCTTAAATCCATAAATGGATATCTTAACTTTACACTGCATGTGCTCCTAGCCCTTTGCTATAAAATCGTATAGTTGTATCATATAGATACACTCGTCAAGTCTTTCATTCAGGAAAGCTATCTTGACATCCATTAACCAAATTTGGTAATCAAAATGAGCTGCAATGGATAAGAGAATCTAAATAGACTTAAGCATATCTACCAGCAAAAAAGTTTTCTCATAATCGATCCCTTCTTTCTGAGTAAATCCTTTTGCAACAAGCCTAGCTTTAAAGGTTTTCACCTTCTCGTTTGCTCCTCTCTTCTTTTTATAGATCCACTTGCATCCGATAGGTTTTATCTCTTCGGGTGGTTCTACAAGTTCTCAGATCTGATTAGAGTACATAGACTCTATCTCAAAATTCACAGCCATTTACTAAAGTTCTACATCTTTATTTTGTAGTGCTTTGCTATAATTATAGGGTTCGGTATGTAGTTTTCTTAGGATCCCATCAAAATACTCTTCTAAGAATATATACCAATTGAGTTAACAAACAACCCTCCCACTACGATGAGGCACGACTTATGTCTGTGTACTAGCAGTGACACGTTGTGTTTATTCTAAACACTGTGCACCATCATCCACATGCTACTCTGGTTGTGAAACCAGCATGTTGATGGTAGCACCCTAATCTAGAATAGGATCTGCATGTGTTCCGATAATCCTCCCACTATGACGAGGTAATGGGATATCGATGACACATTCCCGTGGCATTTCTCTTGTACTACTGATATTTCCTGTCAACTCTTTCAGAACATTTTTACTTTTGTGCTTGTGGTCCATTACATAATCCTCTTTCAAGAATCGACATTGGTATTGACAATGACCTTTTGATCCTTAAAATTATAAAATAAATCACCATTCGTTTCCCTGAGATATCCAATAAACAAACAGACTTCTGCTCTTGGTTCCAACTTATCCATGTTCCCTTTCAGCACGTGTGCTAGACATCTCTAAATCTGAATATGTCTTAGATTGGGCTTACGCGTCCACAATTTTATGGGTGTATTAAGTACTAACTTAAAAGGTACCAAGTTCAGATATAACATGTTATCTCTAATGCCAATCCCCAAAATGAATCGAGTAACTGTGAATAACTCAACATAGATTTTATCATCTCTATAAGAGTTATATTTCTTCTTTCTGTTACACAATTCTATTGTGGAGTGCCCGGTGCAGTCAACTGAGATGTAATCCCTTTCACTGATAAGTAGTCCTTAAACTCTCTAAAGAGGTATTTGCCACCACGGTCAGACCGTAGTTTCTTGATACATTTACCTAGACGCTTCTTCATTTTTGCCTTAAATTTTTTGAATTTCTCAAAACATTTAGATTCTTGGTGCATCAAATAAATGCACTCATACCATGAGTAATCATCAATGCAAGTGACAAAATATTCAAAACCTCCTCGAGCCTGGATAGCCATAGACCCATGTACATCGAAGTGAAGTAGTTCCAACTATTCTTTAGCTCTATTGTCTTTAGCCAAAAGTAGTGTAAGGACCCGTATTTTCAAACACATGATTAAGAACCCTAATAGTGGATTCTTAACGAAAACAGATAACTCGTGAAACCCTAACAGTAGTTCTCAAAGTCAAGCACACGTCGAAAACCCTAACTCGAGATAAGTCATTGCAATTTCTTAGAGATTGAACCTAAAACTCAGGGTAAGCCCACGATTAATTAGAGATTAGCCCAAGAAGTCACCTAAGGCCCAAAAGACAACCAAGGGAAAGTCCAATCCTTGGCCTAACGGGATTTGAGGACTAAAACTCCAACGAAGCCCAAAACTTTAACAAGGCCCAAAAACTAAAATAAAGGCCCAAGAAAATATTATGGTCCAACTTAAATTAAAGGCCCAATTCACAAATTAAGCCCAAGAAAAGTAAAAAGAAAACCCATGGGTCAAGCATAACTTAAAAATAAAAGAAAAGCCCAAATTTAATTCTTTTGACCCAAAATTTTAAAATTCAAGAATTATTAAATACAAAAATCATTTAATTAAAAATAATGGGGGAGACCCCATATGACTGGCTTTCCTAGGAAAGTGTGCCAAAAAGTACAAAAATTGTACTTTTGACATATCACCAAGATTTGTCTTAGAAACATGCATTTTTATACTGCATTGCGACTTTTTGTATAAATTTAGCAATTTTGGATAGTTTTAATATTTTTACATTCCACGAAATTAATTCTAAAATAAAATTTTAATTCTAAAAAATTAAGTAAGTCACGTACATTAGTCACCTTTTGTGCCAAAATATCTTCTCTGGTATCTTGAACACTTTTCTACTTCTTTTTAGTTGAAAGAGTTTTATTTAGCTACAATTTTCTCAACTCCTCATCATTCATCTCATGACAACACATCAATCTACAAGGCTATAATTATAAAATTAGTTCCTAACCTATTCTAATTAATTACCAAACAAAACTTAAGAAATTACACACTTGATCCTTCCATGAGCCTATATATAAAAGGTCATTCCCACCATTTTCTCCCCATAGAATCCGGCCAAGGGTGAGATTTGTAGAGAGAGAGAGTGACCCAAGAAGAAGAAGAAAAAGAAAGAAGAAGAAGGAATAAAAAGAAGAAATAAGGTTTGGAGCTAAAGCTTAAGTCCTATTATCATTTAATCAAGATTTTCAAGTAGAAACTCCTACAACTCATCTTAACATTCTCTTCTAATCCCTCTCTACAACAAATAATATGAACTAAGTAGCTATAAACAAGATTAGAAATAAGAAGGTCTAAAAAGAATCAAATAGAAGACAGTTTAGTTGTTGTGCATGGAATGACGCATTGTCTTTTGTTTTCTTTCTATGAGTTAAACAAGAGCGTTATGTGAATATTAGAGCCTATGGAATACACTGGTTCTAGAGCTTAGATATCGTATACGGACCCATTATATAAGTTAAATAAGAGTAGGAACAAGTCTACCGAAGAAAAATTAAGAAAAAGCTTCCGTTCTCTTCTTTCACAAATTTTTTGGTGAACCAAACAATGTCTTTTTCAAAACCTATTTTTACTGGAGTTTCATGAGAATATTATTAGCATGTTTGATTTTTGGTAGAATCCAAAATGATGCCTAAGTGCTTGAAACATAATTTTTACGCTTTTACGCCAAATGAGCAGAAAAATAGTCCACTTTGCCGATTTTTAGAAAATTTCAAATACATCCCCTCATGTCACGCTTAATGTACAGAGTTAGATGTTTGAGTTATTTTTCATCTAAAATTTATTTGGAGTGATTGATCAGATAGTTTTTCCTAAAACTCAATTTTACTAAACAATGTCATTTTTTAACATATTCTGTTCAACAAATATTTACCCGTGTCTAGAAGAACCTTTCAGCTTAGTTTCTTCATAAGAAATGTTCTAAATATGTATATCTATCACCCCATAAAATTTTATGGTAAACAAATGTCGTTTAGTATTACAAATAAATTTTACAAATAGAACCTAAGAAGTGGAATTTTTACAAAAGTTGATTAGTGTTGCTTATGTGTGTGAATTGTTGTGTTATGTTTATATTTTGCCATGACTAAGACTTATTGATGTTATTATAATACTCAAAGCATGTTTAAAAGTAGTTAGACACCTTGTGTTGAAAGCATGATTAGTAGACCAAGTATACGTATAGGAAACCAAACGATAAACTACGAATGAACTTTATTCTTCGAAACAAACTTTGGTGTTTTAACATAGGGAGGGTTGTGTATTGTGTTTTGGTGATGAGGAAGGGTCCATTGACGTCTTAAGCTGTGCTATGTCTTGAGACGTGCCTTGTCTCGATCTGCGCAGGGCAATTAGCCAAGTACACATAGTACGGGACAGGGATACTGACGACGGTAAACTGCACATCATGGCACTTTACCGAGAACACGTAGTTCTGGATAGGAAGGATGATGTGGTGAGGACAAGGTGTATAAGAACATGAGTGTATGGGAATGTAGTGGTTCCTTGGTGGGGAGGCCCGTTATGATAACTCGACATTGAGTGATTTTGGGATGGGTTCTCTAGTGAGAACTGAGAAAAAACTTCTTACTTGAGAACGTTGAACTTTTGAAAGCTTGAACAAAAAGAACATAGTGGTTTTAGGTTGAACCCTTGCACTAGTTACTGTGTAGTTGAGAATGAGGATTTTGATAGTGTGAACAACGAGAACATAGTGAGTTAAATTGAACCCTTGCATTGATTAGTGTTTATAATTGTTTATCTCTTGTATGGATATTGTTATGTATTGGTGCGTTATGGGTAGGTTAGTTGGGTTATAGTTGTTCCTCTGAGCGTGTAGCTCACGGCATTTAAATGCTAGGTGAAGAAGAAATGTATGAGGAGGTGATCCCGATCGAGGAGGAGGAGCCCTAGACTCTACCCGATGCAGAAGAAGAAACTGTAGAGGAATTCCTAAATTAGTTTAGAAATGTAATATTTTAATTCCAAGACTGATGCATTTTTTGTAATGTTGGGAATTCTCTTTTGTTATATTAAAGTCTCTCTCTTTTTTGACTTATTCTTTTAAATCGAGTTAATTACTTATATGTGAAATGGATAGTTTATGTTTAGCCAAAAAATATATGTTATTTTCACTAGTAATTAAGGTAATCATCTTTTAATGATGTGTTCAAGAATCGGGCCATCATAGCTTGGTATCAGAGCATAGGTATATGAAACCCTAGTAGCCTTGGGTAATGGGTAGACTTAAGTTCTATTGTGTGAATTATGTGTATATTTACTTGATATTTGTAACTATTATATATCACATATTTTTAAAAGAGTAGTAAAGAAAGCATAAGAACAAGAGTTCTTTTTAAGACATTTTTAAATACCTTAAGTCGTGTTTGTCCCATCCTGTAGATTAACAACGAGCCATCGTCGCCAGATGAAGGTTGGCTATCTGGCCCTGAGTTTAACTCTGATCTAGAGGAAGAGGCACTGATATGTGCCGAACCACTAGCATGGATCTTCCCTACTAATGAGATCGAGTTTCCATTAGAAGCCCCTCTGGTTGAAGATCCAGGAGAGGTTATTAGCCTTGAAGAACTTGAACCAATAAATGAAGCATTTATAAAACTCGGCTGGAGAAGTACTAGGATTCCCACCTTCATTCTAGTAGGAATCCAAGTGCAGGTCTTGGTGGCCCCCCCGATTAGGTGCGCATGGAAGTCACCTGTAGCGGCACATTACTATTTTAGATCGGTTACTATTATTCAGCAATTATGTCCGACCACGTACAAACTGGTAGTACCTCCGGGATTCACCGAATGTGTTGGGAACGCAGTGCCTTACACCTATCTGCGATATCAAAGGCCATGGGAAGAACACTGGATCTTTCATGATGACGAACTTCTGGATTTTGACGACATCGAAACCTATACGAAGACTTCAGTCATCATATTCGACCACGAAAAGAGAGATCTACTCTCTTCTGATACATGGTATTGCAAGATCCACTGAGAATGTTATGGGATCACTAAGACGACTTGGGAGGTAGAATCCCTTGTTCGAGGGTGACACCAAAACTTGTTGCAGGATTAGATCGATCATGATGTATCTTTCATGTTTTTTCTTTTGCTGTAGTACTCGATGATTAGAATCACAAGAATTTTGAGATTTTTCTTATGTAGTAGCACTCTGTGATTTACATCACTAGAGTAACTCCAAACTTGTAACCCTTCTACAATAAGATTTTAATGAAATGCCTTTGTGTTACATTTGTGTGTTCCTTGTTTTTAAGTTGTTGTGCGAACCCTGATGACTTGTGCACCTAATAAACTCAAACTTAAATGAACAAATCAAGAACATAAAGTACATATTCTCTTTTCTTGTAGAAATGTCTGGACGTAGAGGTAGAGGGAGTGGACGAGAAATCCAACCTGAAACACCTAAAATCTTTATTCACGACCCACATCACCATGAAAATAACTAGGACCATGGATTGGGAGAACTAGCCCAAGCCCTGAGAGTGTTGGCAACCAACATAAACCCACGGCCGCCACGTGTTCTTCACGATCGAGCCTGGTTGTTGTCTAAATTTAGGATACAGAGACCCCACGTTTTCAATGGAGACACTACCCCACATCTAGCCGAAGGTAAGACAAATCAACAAGATGATGGACATCATGAATATCAAAAATGACAATGATGAGGTTGCATTGGCAACATATCAGTTGGAAGGAGAAGCTGATTACTGGTGGGAGATGACCCGAACCACAGTGGACGTAATGATCCTCGCTTGGGCACATTTTGAGGAACTCTTTCTCAAGAAATATTTTTCTGCCACCTCCAAGAAAGATTTGGTTCAAGCATTTCTGAGTTTAAGACAAGAAAAATTAACAATAACTCAGTATGCCAACTGATTCGATGAACCGAGCCGATATGCACCAACCATAACTCCTGACAAGAATTTAAGAGCAAGAAAGTTCGAATGGGGACTAGAGCCTGCACTTAGAGTAAAAGTGGCTGTCCTATAGCTACCCACATATAGACAAGTAGTGAAAACAGCCTTAGTAGTAGAGAGAGAGAGCTAAACGATTCAAGAAGAATTTGGGATCAGAATAAGGAGGACCAGTTCAGAAGGGACCGATCCAGAGCAATAGAGAAGGAAATGCACAGAAGCCCTACTCACGACCTCCATTGAAATTTCAACAAATCTTTGCAAAAGGCATAAATATGTCTAAGAAGTGCTTTAATTGCGGACAAGGACACATGAGTGCGACTGCCCTCTGTGGCCATCAGCTAACCCCAATGCACAAACGGGCAACAACTCACAAGCCCTGGTTAAAGAATTAGGGCCTACCTATCAGCCCCAACCCAAGCATAGACAAGCAAGAGGTTTTGGTATTGCCAAGATGCCTATAGCTCCAAGAGTCTTCTCAATTCAAGAGGAGGAAGGATGTGACCCCTCAATCATTTAAGGTATCCTCATACTTTCAAATTCCTTGGTGTAAGTTTTATTTGATTCTGGCGGTTCGAAATCTTTTATATCAATTGTCTGTGCTGCCTCATTAAGTTTAGAACACGAACCCCTAAAAACTACGATAAGTGTAGCATCACTCTTAGGAGAAAATGTTCGAGTAGAACTAGTCTGCAAATCTTGCAACATCAAAATCTCGGGTCTTCGTCTAATGTGCGACCTTAGAGTAATGAAGATGACTAATTTTGATATCATACTCGTCATGGACTGGCTATCTAGCCAACGAGCTATCATAGACTGTTATCTTAAGAAAGTCACCACGTATACCGTGGACGAAACACGCTTTTCATTTAAGGGGGATAGGTCATGTGTTCTTCCCCAAGATGATTTTACATAACCTCGACAAAAGGTTAAGGATGGCTGGCTTGCAGCCTTGACTTTGAATGAAGAGATTCAGCTTGAAACAGAACCAACAAGGGTAGTCTGTGAGTTTGTCGATGTATTTCTAGCCAAATTACTCGGCTTACCCCCACGAAGAGATGTAGATTTCACCATCGATTTACAATCGAGAACTGTTTCGATCTCTATCCCACCCCATAGAATAGCACCAGCCAAACTAAAGGAATTAAAGACATAATTGGAAGAACTTCAAGAGAAAGGCTTTATTCGACCTAGCACTTCACCATGGGGAGTACCAGCATTGTTTGTTAAGAAGAAGGACGGATCATTGAGAATTTACATAGACTACAGTCGACTAAGCCAAGTCACGATCAAGAACCGTTATCCGCTCCCAAGGATTGATGACCTATTTGACCAACTAAGAGGTTCGAGATTTTTCTCAAAGATTGATTTACGATCAGGGTATCACCAATTGAGAGTTAACGAAGAGGATATTTAGAAGATAGGTTTTCGCATTCGTTATGATCATTATGAATTCGTAGTAATACCTTTTGGATTAACCAATGCACCTACGGTATTCATGAGCCTGATAAACAAGATCTTCACACCCTACCTCAATCTGTTCGTAGTGGTCTTTATCGATGACATTCTGATTTACTCAGCGTCTAAAGATGAACATGAACAACATTTGAGAATAGTCTTACAAGCTCTGTGGGAAAATTAATTATACGAAAAGGCTAGCAGATGTGAGTTTTAGTTAAAAGAAGTGAAATTCTTAGGACACGTAGTCTCTGAAAATGGAGTAGCAGTAGACCCAACCAAAGTTGAAGCCATAACGGAAT
Source organism: Heliamphora ciliata (assembly GCA_032360265.1). NCBI lineage: Eukaryota > Viridiplantae > Streptophyta > Magnoliopsida > Ericales > Sarraceniaceae > Heliamphora > Heliamphora ciliata. The sequence continues at coordinate 15,449 of JAUMHN010012592.1, read as the reverse complement.
GGAAGCAGCTTAGGTCAGTGTTTGAAATTAGAAGTTTTCTAGGTCTAGACGGATACTACAGAAGATTTATTTAAGACTTTTCTAAATTAGCAAATCCTATGACCCATCTGACCAAGAAAAGAGTAAAGTATATATGAAAGGAGGAATGCGAGAGTTCTTTCTAAGAACTTACGAAAAGATTGACAAGTGCCCCTATCTTAATCATCCCTAAGAGAGATGTAGGGTATACAGTATACTGCGATGCTTCGAAAGAAGGCCTTGGATGTGTGTTAATGCAGAGAGGAATGGTCGTAGCCTACGGTTCCAGGCAGCTGAAGAATCATGAAAGGAACTACCCTACACATGACTTGGAGTTAGCAACTGTAGTCTTTACTTTGAAGCAATGGCGAGACTACTTGTACGGAGAAGAATTCGAAATCTTCACCGATCATAAAAGCCTCAAGCACCTTTTCACCCAGAAGGAGTTGAATATGCAACAAAGGCATTGGATGGAAAACTTGGAAGATTACCGTTTTACCTTGTCATATCATCCGGGAAAAGCAAATGTGGTGGCAGATGCCCTCAGTCGAAAGTCTAACACTCTAGTGGCCAATCTAGCCTCGAGGGAATGGAAAATGATGGATGCCCTAAACGAATTTCATTTGAGACCGATAAAGAACGACGAAGGAGCGTGTCTATTTGTCATTATAACTGCACTGACACTACTCAACAAGATCCTAGAAGCTCAAGCCACAGATCAAGAGACAAGTTATCGCAAGGCAGGATACACTAAAATAGACGAAACCACCAATTGAACCATTCATTCAGATGGAAGTCTTTGGTTCTTAGAACAAATTTTCGCACCGAACATTGAAGATCTACGAGAGGCTGTCCTTAAAGACTTCCATCAGTCCAATTTTGCTGTACTTCCTAAAAGAAACAAGATGTACCAAGATCTAAAGCGCCAATATTAGTGGAGAAGGATGAAGAGAGATGCTGCATCTTTTGTTACAAGATGTCTCACCTGCCAACAAGTCAAATCAAAACATCAAAAGCTAGGAGGAAGACTACAACCTTTGCCTATACCTGTATAGAAGTGAGAACATTTAACTATGGACCTCGTCACCAGACTTCTATGATCCCTACATAGACATGATGCTATCTGGGTCATGGTGGACCGATTAACAAATTCTGCACACTTTCTACTGATAGGAATCACGGCCACACTCGATGCCCTGAGCCGACAGTACATTCAAGAGATCCTACGCTTACATAGAGTACCTATTTCGATCGTATCAGGTCTTGATCCCTGTACTATCTAAGTCTTAATGGATATGTTACGAGCTTGTGTTATGGATTTCAAGGGCAACTAGGAAAAGCACCTACCGTTGGTAGAATTTGCCTACAACAAAAGTTATCAAGCGAGTATCGGCATGGCACCCTACGAGGCACTTTATGGTCCACCCTGTCATTTATTCATCTATTGGACTAACATTAGAGAAACTAGTCTTCTTGGACTGGAGATTGTGCAAGAAATGATAAAGAAGGTGTAGCTCATCCGAGAGAGATTAGTCACAACACAAAGCTCACGGAAGAGCTATGCAAATCAAAGAACAAGACCGCTAACTTTCAAAGTCGGAGATCGTGTCTTTTTGAAGATACGACCCCGAAGAGGAGTTGTACGTTTTGGAAAGAGAGGAAAGCTATCGCTTCGCTATATTAGACCCTTCAAAATATTACGAAAGATTAGAGAAGTAGCCTACCATCTAGCACTACCGCCACAGCTCACTCGAGTACACAAAGTTTTTTATGTTTCTCTTCTGAGAAAATACATGGTGCACCCGATTGGAATGAACTTAAGATAGACGAGTATATTTCATTTGAAGAGAGGCCAGTAAAGATTCTAGATAGACGGGAGAAGAACTTGTGAGGGAAGACTATCAAATTAGTACGAGTTCTTTGGCGGCATCGAGAAGTTGAAGAATCGATGTGGAAAAGAGAAGATACCATTCACGCCAATCATCCTCAACTGTTTCAGAATGAAGGTACGTTTCTTTTTAATTTCAGGGACGAAATTTTGTTTTGGGGGGGGTAGGATGTAAGGACCCATATTTTCAAACGCGGGATTAAGAACCCAAATCGTAGATTCTCAACGAAAATAGAAAACTCATGAAACCCTAACAGTAGTTCTCAAAGTCACGCGTACGCCGAAAACCCTAACTCGAGATAGGTCGTTGCGATTTTTTAGAAATTGAATGCAAAACTCAGGGTAAACCCAAGATTAATTAAGGATTAGCCCAAGAAGTCACCTAAGGCCCAAAAGACAACCAAAGAAAAGTCTAGCCCTATGCCCAACAGAAATTAAGGACTAAAACTCCAACGAAACCCAAAACTTCAACAAAGCCCAAAAGTTAAAATAAAGGCCTAAGAAAATATTATGTCACAATTTAAATTAAAGGGCCAATTAGCAAATTAAGCCCAAGAAAAATAAAAATAAAGCCTAAAATTATTTTGGCCTAAAATTATAGCCTTGAAGAACTTGAACCAATAAATGAAGCATTTATAGAACTCGGCTGGAGAAGTACCAGGATTCCCAATTTAATTATTTTGGCCTAAAATTTTAAAATTCAAGAATTATTAAATACAAAAATCATTTAATGTAAAAAAAGGGGGAGAGACCCCATGTGGCCGGCTTCCCTAGGGAAGTGTGACAAAAAGTACAAAAATTGTACTTTTAACATATCTCCAAGATTTGTCTTGGGAACATGCACTTTTATACTGTATTGGGACTTTTTTTGTATAAATTTAGCAGTTTCGAATAGTTTTAATATTTTTACATTCTACGAAATTAATTTTAAAATAAAATCTTAATTCTAAAAAATTAAGTCACATACATTAGTCACCATTTGTACCAAAATATCTTTTCGGGTATCTTGGACACTTTTTGCTTTTTTTTAGCTGAAAGAGTTTTTTTCAGCTAAAATCTTCTCAACTTCTCATCATTCATCTCTTGAAAATACCTCAACCTAAAAGACTATAACTATGAAATTAGTCCCTAACCTATTCTAATTAATTATGAAACAAATTCTAGGAAATTACACACTTGATCCTTCCATGAGCCTATATATAGAAGGTCATTCCCACCCTTTTCTCCCCATAGAATTCGACTAAGGGTGAAGTGTTTAGATAGAGACTATCCCAAGAAGAAGAAGAAGAAGAAGGAAGAGGGTTTGGAGCTAAAGCTTAAGTCCTATCTTCATTTGATCAAGATTTTCTGGTAGGAACTCCTACAAATCATCTTAAAATTCTCTTCTAATCCCTCTCTACAACAAATAATATGACCTAAATAACTATAAATAAAATTAGAAACAAGAAAGTCTAAAAAGAATCGAATAGGAGATAGCTTAGTTATTGCGCATGGAATGACGCTGTGTGTTTTATTTTCTTTCTATGAGTTAAACAAGAGTGCTATGTGAATATTAGAGCCACTAGAATACACTAGTTTTAGAGCTTAAATATCATATATGGACCCGTTATATAAGTTAAACAAGAGTAGGAACAAGTTTACCGAAAAAAAAACTAAGAAAAATCCCCCTCTCTTCTTACAGAAATTTTTTGGTGAACCAAACAATGTCTTTTTCAAAACCTTTCTTTTTACTGAAACTTCATGAGATTATTATTAGCATGTGTGATTTTTGGCAGAACCCAAAATGATGTCTAAGTGCCTGAAATATAATTTTTACACTTTTACGCCAAATGAGCAGAAAAATAGCCCACTTTACCGATTTTTAGAAAATTTCAAAAACATCCCCTTAGGTCAAGATTTATGTCCAGAGCTAGATTTTTGAGTTAACTTTCATCTAAATTGTATTTGAAGTAATTTGACCAGATGATTTTTCCTAAATTTTGATTTTACCAAATAGAGTGGTTTTTAGACCTATTCTATTCAACGAATTTTTGTCCCTATCCAAAAGCACCTTTAAGCTTTGTTATCTTCATAATAAATGTTTCTAACATATATATCTATCATCCCGTAAAATTTCATAGTAAAAAAATGTCATTTAATATTGAAAATGAATTTTACAAAGAGAACCAATGAAGCTGAAATTTTAGAGAAGTTGATTAGTGTTGCCTAAGTGTGTGAATTGTTGTGTTATATTTATGTCTTATAATGAATGAGACTTATTGTTATTATTATAGTAGTCAAAACATATTTAAACTTAGTTAAATACCTTATGTTGAAAGCATGATTAGTGAACCAAGTATACGTATAGAAAACCAAACGATGAACTACGAATGAACTTTATTCTTCGAAACAAACTTGGTATTTTGACATGGGGAGGGTTATGTATTGTGCTATGGTGATGAGGAAGCGTCCATTGATGTCTTGAGCCATATTATGTCATGATTCATGCCTTGTCTCGATCCGCGTAGGGCAATCAGCCAAGTACACGTAGCATTGGACGGTGATACTGACAACGATAAACTACACATCAAGGCACTTAGCCGAGTATACGTAGTACTGGACTGGAAGGATAATGTGACGGGGGTAAGGTGTATGGGAACGTGAGTGTATGGGAATGTATTGGTACCATGGTGGTGAGGCCTATTATGGTAATGCGGCATTAAGTCATTTTTGGATGGTTTCACTGGCGAGAACCGAGAGTAAACTGCTTACTTTAGAACGTTAAACTTTTGAAAACTTAAACAAAAAAAACATAATGGTTTTAGGTTGAACCCTTGCATTAGTTAGTGTATAGTTGAGAATGAGGATTTTGGTAGTGTGAACAACGAGAACATAGTGAGTTAGGTTGAACGTTTGCATTGATTAGTGTTTATAATTGGTTATCTCTTGTATGAATATTGTTGTGTATTGGTGTGCTATGGTTAGGTTAGTTGGGTTATAGTTGTTCCTCTAAGCGTGTAGCTCACGACATTTAAATGCTAGGTGGAGAAGAAATGTTTGAGAAGGCGATCTTGATCGAATAGGAGCCCTGGACTCTGCTCGGCACAGAAGAAGAAACTGTTGAGGAATTCCTAAATTAGTTTAGAAATGTAATATTTTAATTCTAAGAATCTGATGTATTTTTTATAATATTGAAAATTCTCTTTTATTATATTAAAGTTTCCCGCCTTTTTTACTTATTCTTTTATGTCGAGTTAATTACTTATAAGTGAAATGGATTGTGAGACCCTAACCCGTTTTCTTTTTCGACGCGAATTTCTCGCTTTCGATTTTGCATGTTTATATGCTTTTTGATGCATGATCGGGGTTAGATATGCATGCGGGGTTGGTTCTCGGGGCTGTGGGGGCGTTGCTGTGCGAATTTCAAAAATTTCATAAAAAGAAATATTTTGGAGGCCTATAAATATCTGGAGTTAGATATTTTCAAAAGACATTTTTAAAACTTCTCCACTAAGTTTCCTCCATTTTTCTCTCTGCCTTCTCTCTAACTTCTCGGGGGCCTGGGGCTCAATTTTCGACAATCTAATAGCCGATCCTTACTTTTGGCATCGTGGTCTACGCATCCATCTGAACGAAATTTTATTCTGGCGAAGCTCGATTTTGCACGTGGATCGAGGCGTTAAGTTTTTAACTCACCGAGGTAGGATCCTAGACTCTCATGTCTTATAAGGGTGCTACATGTAATCGTGTGTGTTTGTACCAATTAAAATGCATGAGATCTGATTTTATTTAAAAGTTGGATTTTGGGGTTTAAAAATCATTTTTCGTCGATTTCGGTGGATGAAATCGGGTGTCAGGTGTTTCTTTTGAGGTCTTGATGCAAGGTCTGGACGTGTGTATGTCCAAGGGTGTTGGATAGGAGTTTGGAGGCTTTGATTTGAGGTTTTGGAGGCAAAACTCGTAGCTTAAAAACAATTTCCGAGGGAGTTCAGTCGACTGCATCTTAAGGATCAGTCAACTGGATCATAGTCTTGGGAGGTCAATCGAATGAACCTGGGAGGTCAGTCGACTGACATGCTTCTGTTTTGGGTTTTTGGCTTTTCCCGAGAGTTTTCAGTCGGCTGGGGGTTAGGGTCCAGTTGAATGAGGTGCTAGGTTGGTTGCTTGTGGTTTGGTGGTTGGTTTCTTGGTTTCCAATTGGTTTCCAACAGTATTCAATTGATTAGTTATGAGATTAATTGACTGAAATACTGTTGAATTCTTTTCGGGGTTCGATTGGTTGTGTGGTGGCTTCGGGAGTCGTGTCGTGGCTTCTGGCGTTGGTTTAGATGCCGTTCTTGGGGTTGACGTGCATGGTTCGATGGGGGTGTGGTGCACGGTTTGGTGCGCGGTGTTTGTTTTTCATTGAATGTGGGGCATGCTCGGGCTCGTGGCACCTTTAGGGAAAGGTGGTGTTTTTCATTGGTTCTATGGGTTGTTGGTTGTCCATGTGAGTGGATGTTGGGTTATGTGGCAGGTGGCGTCATGATGTAAGGTTATATGTGGCTATGTGCATTTATAACGGGTTATGTGCATTTATAATTTTAATTTATTTATGTATGGATTATGTGGATGGATTACATGGTTTTAGTATCGTTATGTGGTTTTATGCTTTAAAACTCAGAGGTCTTATAGGCATGGATATGTGGGTATGAGGAATGGATGCATGTGGTGCATGTTGCACAGGTTGCAAGTGTTGTGTAAGTCGCGTGTGTAGCATGTGACGTGGTTTGTGAAACGTAGTGATAGTACGTAGTTTTATGCATTTAAACCTTGGTTAGGTTATGCATAGGTCTATGGAATGGAGTAGATGAACATATGGTTATGTGAATGTTAACCCTGGTTAACAAGTCATTGTTGGGGCTGAGGTCCTTCGGGAGAGAGATCGAGAAGGTGCGGTGCTGGGGCTGCGGTCCTTTGACGTGAGGCCAAGAAGGTGGTTTCTTTGGGGCGACGGTCCTTTGGCGAGATGCCGAGAAGACGCGTGTGTTGGGGCTGAGGTCCCTCGGCCAGAGGCCGAAAAGGGGCATTGATGGGGTTGCGGTCCCTCAAGTTCAACCCGAGAAGTTACATAGATTGCATGAACTGCATTGTGGGACAGATAGATCAATTTTTAAATTATTTTTGAGACTCGTGTGAATCGCGATCTAAAAACTGTTTTCAAAATGTTTTCAAGGCTCTTATGAGTGAGTCAAAAGATGGTTTTGTATCCTCGCTTTCACGTTGCATGTGAAAACTCATTTTGAAGGCTTAAAATAGAGTCTAAAACTGCAGTTCGTTTTCCTAGCATGTTTAGCTTATATTGCATGTGTTGTCTAGTATCTGCTGAGCCTTGGCTCATGGTGTGGGATTTGAAATATTTTTCAGGTACCGGTCACACAGGTTGATCTGGGGTTGCCGGAGAGGAGGAAGAGCTGTGGTCTTCCTTTTTGTTCTTTTTGTTTCATGTATGTGAACATGTTTTTTGGTGTTGGAACCGTGTAATGTACGCCGGTTGGCAGTTTTATATATTGCATGTATGTTTTATATTGAGAATGTATTCTCGGGTTAGGTGTTATGTTTGATTGCTTGTGGGTGCTTCACGTGACCCGGAATTTGGGGCGTGACATGGATAGTTTATGTTGATTGCTTGTGGGTGCTTCACGTGACCCGGAATTTGGGGCGTGACATGGATAGTTTATGTTTAGCAAAAAAAATATATTCTATTTTCACAAGTAATTAAGAAAAACGTATTTTAATGATATGTCCGAGAATTGGGCCGTCACAAACAATCTCTTGGTCATTTTTCCTTCCAAGTAGAATTCACAGACTAGAAGTGCCTCCACTTTCAATGAACTCAAAGGTCCATATTTAACCAGTCTATTTATCTTTTTTAGATTTATATGACTTAGGCATAAGTGCCAAAGATACGTTTGGTCCATTTTAGAAGATTCTTTTCTCTTAAATGGTAAATTAGATGTATTATTCAATTCATTTAATTTTAGTGCCAGAGAGATATGAGATATAACATATAAATCATCCACCAATGTACCAGAATAAATAAAACGCTTATTATTCTTAATAACCATAGAATTATTAAAATAAACAGAAAAATTATCCTTAACCAATCTGGAAGCTGAAATTAAATTCTTTATAATGAAAGATACATAAAGATAATCTTTTAAAATTAATTTGTTATCTCTATTAAAACTGAGAGTGACATTTTCTACCGCAACTATTGCTCCCTTAAATTATTGCCCATGTGTAGGTATATCTCCCTATCACTGAACTGTCTAATTTTTTGGAACTCCTATAAAAAATTACAGACATGATTAATGGTTTCCTTATCTACACACGAGGTACTGGTTGATAGCACCGCTAAACATGTTTCAATAAGGTACTGAACATTGCTTCTTCCAGTGCCCTGCCTGCTTGTAGTGAAAACACTTTCCTCTCCACTTTTTCACACCAGCTTTAGACCTAATAGCTGCCTTTGGACCTGTGTCTCCCTATTTCTGAACCTTTTTATCTTTTTTTGCCTTTTAGCTTAGTGGAAGAACATTTCTCAGCAATAAAGACACTATCCGACTTTCTAAAAACACTCCCAGCTGCTTGAAGTTTTTTAAGCAGTTCTGCGTGGAAAAAACTAAACTTATTCATGATATAGTTCAGGCAGAACTGCTTAAAGCTATCAGGAAGCGACTGGAGAATGATATTGATCTGGATTTTCCCATCAATCTTAGGTCCAAGGATCTCTAGTTCATTTAGAAGACTAATCATCTTCAGAGCATAATCTCTAACTAGGGTACCTTCAGCCATGTTTGTGTTCGTCAGGGATTTCATAGCCACTTGTTTAGCTACACGATTCTAATACCTAAATATTTCTTTAGGGTTCAGAATCATGTCATAGGCACTAGACATAGACTAATGCTGGTGTTGCAGTACATTTGACATGGATGCCAAAATGTAACAGCGAACCATCTAATCTGGCTTCTACCACTTCTAATAAGTCTGGGTTTCCTATTCAGTTGCCCTCTCATGTGGTACTGTTGGACAAATCTCTGTTAATAACTTACAATCCTCGACAGTTAAGACAATATCGAGATTTCTTTTTCAATCAATATAATTAGGACTCGTGAGTTTGTTTTCTTTGAGTATAGTAGCAAGAGGATTGAAAGCCATTTTATTATGAGAATCACATAATTAAAAATTATTAATTATGATGAGTAAAAACTTTGAGTTTAATTTTAAAATTGGTTCCCTCTACCATTTTTGAAAGAACTCGCCAACAGCCTGGTATATTATGAATAACATGCATCGATGAAAAAGTCATCTACTATTCAGCATTTGTTCATATAGGCCAATTCATATTAATTTTACTTTCTAGGTTATAAATTGTTCTAAGTAAAATTAAATAGATGACGTAGCTTTGATATTATAAATAATAGCAGTGACTCAGATAGAAATAGTACTATTATTTATAGTTAAGTGTAAACCATCACTTAATCTCGAATCAATCGCTTCGCAATGAACCCTTCAGATGGAGAGGTGATTCACACTAACAATTATTCAAAATTATCCCTGAAGGTGATTCGCACCGGGGATACAGTAATTAAGTTTGTCCGATGGGGAGGAAAGCCCTAAAGCCAACACACAAAATAAATTATATCACCTATAAACTAGCGATGGAGACCGTGAGATTTATTTGTGAATAAATTTCCTTACCTACTTAGTTATTTTTTTCAAAAAAATTGAAGGCTATAAAAACTTGTTTAATTTTAACAAATTTATAATTTTAAAAAAAAATACACGTTACAAAAAAATTCAGTTTTAACCATTTTTACGTGTTATATGTGTAACAAATTAAAATTTTCAAATTCGCTTTATTTTATGAAAAATATTAATTTTAAATAAAAATTTAAGAATTTTATTTTATTTTCCTATTATACATATTTAAAATAATTTTTAAATTAATAATTTATTTAAATTAAACCTTTTTAATTAATTCAAAATTCATAATTAATTGGCACATTTTCCAATATTTCAAAATTTTAAATCGATTTTAAATGTTTTTTTGAGTAACAAAAAAAAATTTAAAAATCTTTTTTTTAAAAAATAATTTAAGAATATTTTATTTTATTTTTTCGTTACAAAAAAATTAATTTCGAATAATGAATTAAGTAAACTGAACAAAAAGCAGAAATCAAAATAAATCATGCACACATTTAAATAAATAAAAAAATGTATTTATCTTGCCTTTTATGGTCTAACTAAAACTTTTTAAGTCAAAGAGTTTATGTTCATCCAAATGACCTCACAGTCCTGCCAGAAATAGAATTCTACAATAGTTACAATCGTGCAGCCATCAGAACTCTTGTAACATGTAGCCACTGTCGCCACGCCTGCTATTGCCACACTGTCACCGTCATCGTCGCGCTTCCATTGCACCGTGCCTGGACCAGCCATACCTAGCCTGCATTAGCCCATGCTTGTGCTCCGTTGCGTCACGTCGCGTCGCGACGCGCCTGTGCTCCACCGTGCCGCACTTGCACCCCACTGCGTCGCACCTTGCGCGCATGCAGGTGGCCTGCGCAATGTTGTATCATCGTCGCGTCGTGCATTGCTTACTGCCGCAGCTTCTTGCTGTATTCTTCAACCTTCAATCTCCATTCTTAGTACTTCGAATCGTAAAACAAAAAACATTGATCCTATGCCTTGTCACAATCAACTATAGAGAAAGAAGATTACAATGATTCATATGCCTCTGAAGAGTTCACAATCAACTACCACGATCAAAACTTCGTAGAAAAAATAAGAATCAAAATAATAGTCGTTAAAATCATGCAATAAAATGATTATTAAAGCTGTGATTAGATTGCTTACAAAACAAAGTTAACACAGATCTAAATCTACCTGAGCTCCTCATTTAATTCATATACATGATCAAAGACCATTCTGATACCAATTGTTGGGCCCAAAAATAAGATCCTTAGATGATGTATATGATTTAAGTTAAAAAAAATTCAGTCGGGCAAGTGTCGAAATAGACTCCTGATTAAATTCTTTTGATATCGAACAATCAAAAATATAAATCCAGTATAACTCCTAGAGTGAGCAAATAATTATACTTTTGAAATCTGGTTGATTTGATTTCAGTTTCTATAACAATCTTTAGTCAATAAATCGCCGCGATTTTTGACAGGCAGTTAAATCTCCAATCAAGCCTTTTGTTGTATTCCTGAATGCCAAGAACACGATTATAGGATAGGCTGCATTCTTCATGTTTTTCAAGTCCTGATTGACTAGACTTAGATTTTTAGAGATCTGAAAACCCTAGTCTTGAAGATAATTAACTGAATTATGGGGCTAGGGTTTATAACTGCATTTTTATATGCTATAGTAGGGACTTATGGAGTAAATAAGATGTAGATTTTTAATAAACAAAGTTAGTACATATCTAAATCTACCTGAACTCCTCATTTAATTCATATACCTGATCAAAGACCGTTCTGATACCAATTGTTGGGCCCAAAAATAAGATCTTTAGATGATGTATATGATTTAAGTTAAAAAAACTTCAATTGGGCAAGTGTCGAAATAGACTCCTGATTAAATTTTTTTGATATCGAACAATCAAAAATATAAATCCAGTATAACTCCTAGAGTGAGAAAATAATTATACTTTTGAAATCTGGTTGATTTGATTTCGGTTTCTACAATAAAATTTAGTCAATAAATCGCCGCGATTTTTGACTGGCAGTTAAATCTCCAATCAAGTCTTCTGTTGTATTCCCGAATACCAAGAACACGATTATAGGATGGGCTACATTCTTCATGTTTTTCAAATTCTGATTGACTAAACTTAGATTTTCATAGATGTGAAAACCCTAGTCTTGAAGACAATTAACTGAATTATGGGGCTAGGGTTTAGAACTGCACTTTTATATACTATAGTAGGGACTTATGGAGTAAATAAGATGTGAGCTTTTAATAAAAATATGAAATCCTACCTCAACCCAGAAGTAATTTCAAAAAAATATAAATTATAATTCATTCCACTAAATAATTATAATTGCACCCCCAATCTTATTCTCAAAATCGAATTATTCGAGCTCCTGTTATTAAATACTTATTTATTCTATTTCACGTTAAAATTATAGATACTCATCGATTAAATTAAAATATTGACATTTTTATTTAATTGGCTTCCTCAAAAAATTCTTAAAACCTTCTGCTTAACTTATTTGACATGCCGAATAATAAAATTCACCTGCAAAGTTAATTAATACGCTAAAACTTATAAGTTTTCTATAGGAGGTATCGTCAATCCCGATCATGGGACGTGAATTCTGTCAATAATTAATATCCACCATATAATTAACGCTATTATCCAACTCACCAGGATTATAGATCCGTAAAAGATCGTATCCTTTAATGAATTAAAATGGCGAACATTAAATATATGTGTCTAATAATTATTTTGGGATTAAGAGTATAAGTACTTATAATAATCATGGGGTGTAAATTAATTTATATAGTTAGTATAAAATTAATTACCCTAACACGATCTTGTTTAATACACACAAAGCATACTTGCACAATGAGTCGGAACAATTGTCGAAACAATTACCATTTTTCGTAATCAAGACAGATCTACTAAACATTGTGCTACAGTCCTATTGATGGTATGTTCAATTCCATCAAAGTTTGTGAACCAAAACTTATATTCAACAAGAACCGATAATTTGGTCTTCTGTGTGTGAACCAAACTCTACATAGCATATTAAATACTATGTAAAATAAAAGACATTCATGCACAATATTAAATAAATAATAAAATACATATATTACTCATACAGATTCTCATTAAAAAAATAATTTTTATTAATAAATAAAAAAAATATCAAAAATCTAATTTATGATTTTTAGTATACAACCCTAACAAATGATCCCTTAACTAGACGCCATTATATTTTTTAATAGCTTTGATAGCTACCTCATCCTCAATGAACCTTATGAATCCAAATTTTGTGTTAAACCTCTTTCGCCTTTTCAATGCCACAAAAGCATCTCCTACCCTCCCACATCTTTCAATTAAAGATATTTTTCAAACATTCCCCATACATATTAGACAGTAGATTATCAACAAAAATGGTGCAACCCTTTTCATAAACTTGCCTATTTCTCCGTCCCTTCATATGGGCTTTGTCTACTTTCCAGTTCTTGTTAAGTCTACCCTCTTCTCGCGATTTTAATCCATTCTTTGCTTCTTCTTGAGCTTGATCCATCCCTTCCAAGAAATCTTATACCCGAACTAGCTTGAATATAAGAAACTTAAATTATCTGTTTTGAGCAACTACATTATTGTTCTTTACAAATAAGTTGTTTTTAAGTCTCTATATTGAGAAAAGTACTTTCCCTTTGCTCCAAATAAATACTTAGCAAATGTGTGTAAAAAAATCATAGTTTATATAATTTTAAAATAGTTAAAATTAATGCGATTATAATAGTAAGATTGTCACATCCCGCTCCCTCAAGGTACTCGACATGTGTAGTGGGGCATAATCCCCCCACATCTCAGTAGAATCAAGAAACGACACGACTTAAAACCATTAAGAAACCAAAACCTTCATACTACTCTGCTTGAACAACAACCTCGTTAAAAGCAAACTGCTAAGATCATTGATTTGTAAACGATTTTTCGAAAGAAGAAAAAATTGGACGGGCAATCGCCGAAACAGGCTCCAGATAAAATATTTTTGATGTCGAACGATCAAAAATAAAACTCGTGCCACCATAGTTAATTCAGATGAATACCTTTTGGTCAATTCTTCAACTATGAATTTTGATTTCCCGAGTTGAAGTTTCGGTTAGACCTTCAATTGTATTCCCGATGCGATTTTCGAACGTAGTGTGGGTTACAATCCTTCAAGAACTGAAACCGGCAGAACCTAGACAACCTTAGTCTTGAAAGATAACTTATGATTTTGGTTCAACCTACTTACATATTTTTAGGACTATAGTTGAGACCTATGGAGTAATTATGACATAGACTTCTAGTGTAACCCAAATACCCATCCAGTGGTCTCGCAAATATGTAAACCTCTCAGCGATTTCTGTAGTTATGAAAACTTTGCAGCGGTTTCTATAATTTTACTAAAATACTAAATTACAGTTTACACCACTAAAGAACTGTAACTGCACTTTTGGCCATAATCTCAAGATTAATTTGTATTGAGCTCTTGTAATTAAATGCTTAACTTATCTCTCCACGTTAAGATTTTCGATACCCGCTAATTAAATTTAATTACTGATAATTTAATTTAATCGGCATCTTTAAAATTTCTTAAACCCTTTTGCTTAACTTATTTGACCGCCGGATAATCAAATTCACCTATAGGATTTGGGCCGATCAAAACATATAAGCTACCTTACGAAGGTATCGTCAATCCCGAACAATCGAGACGTGAATTCCGTCAATAATTAATATTTGTGAGACCTTGACCCGTTTTCTTTTTTCGGCGTTTTTTGACGCGCGTTACGTGTTTTTATTGCAGCATATTTTATATGCTTTTGATGCATGTTTGAGGGTAGAAATGCATGTGGGGAAGGTTCTGGGGGCCGTGGGTGTTACGGCATGAAAAATTCAAAAAAAAAGAAGATATTTTGGACGCCTATAAATATCTGGAGTTAGATATTTTCAAAACTTAACTTCTAAGTTTTCTCCATATTTTCTCTGCCTTCTCTCCAGGTTCTCAGGGGCCTTGGGCTTGGTTTTCAACGATGCAACAGCCGATCTTTGTTATTGGCACGGTGGGCTACGCAACCATCTAATCAGATTTTGATTCTGGTGAAGCTCAGTTTTGCACGTGGTTCGAGGCATCGAGTTTTTAACTCACCGAGGTAGGATTCTAGACCCTACTATTGTATAAGGGTGCTATGGGTAAACGTGTGTATTTTTAACGGGTAGATTGTTGTAGATCTGGATTTGTTTCAAAGTTGGGTTTTGGGCTTAAAATCGTGTTTTATCAATTTCTGTGGATGAAATCGTGTGCAGAGGGTTTCTTTCTGGGGTTTGGTGTTTGGCTTGGGCGTATGTATGTCCGAGGGTGTTAATCGGTGTTTCGAGGCTTCGATTTGAGGTTTGGAGGGCTGACCAGTAGCTTGAAAAATAGTTTCTGGGTGAGTTCGGTCGACTGAACCGTGCATTGAGGTGGTTTTCTAGTGGGTTTTTCAGTCGACTGGGGGTTGGGTCTAGTCGACTGAATTTTGGGCTATTTGTTGGTGGTTTGGTGGTTGAGTTATGGTTTTCGATTGGTGTTCTTTGGTATTCAATTGATTAATTTATGAAAATTAGTTGATTCAAATACCTTTAGATTCCTTTTTGGGGTTGGTTGGTTGTGTGGTGGTTTCGGGGGTCGTGTCGTGGCCTTGGATGTTTTTGTGGTGCCGTTCTCGAGTGTGATGTGCGTGGTTGGTTTTAGGTGTTGTGGCACAGTTGTGTGCGTCGTGGTTGGGTATGGAGTGTGTTTGAGCTCTTGATCCT